>JBCFYV010001203.1:0-84156 GCA_039000515.1 Timema cristinae | reverse complement strand
ATTGAAAAGAGTGTAAAAAAGATCTGAGAATAATATAGCAGAAAGCAAAAAAAACCCTTTTATCTTTGGTAACAAAACAATTTCATGTATTATTTTAATAAGGGGCAGTGGCTACGTTATAATTTACGTAAGCTATATTTAGAATATACATACATATTATTGAATGTACTATCGTTAAAATATACTAGTTTTTATAAAGGTTTTAAAAAAAACTCAGCACCCAAAATTCCAATATTTTTTTTTTTAAACCCAAAAAAGTAATATAAAATCAATATCACTTTATATGGCAAAATGCTGTACAATTTAAATTGTGTTCAAAGTTTTGGAGCACAGCCCCGGAAGAGAAGGGGTTGTGCAAAGCATGGTGTACAAACAATTGCCTAGGTATTATACAGGGGCCCTGTCACCTCGACATGTTGGAGCAGGCAGCAGAAATCCACAGTTAATAGTAAACAACCCACCGTTTCTAGAAAGGTGAGGGTCATTTTAAAACGGTCCACATCACAGCAAGTGCTCGAAATGACCACCCCCAACTTCGTTGCAGAGCCTCATTCTGTGCGGCAGTGATTGACGAAGATATTGGGATAGCTTGTACATTTGCCGCTGCAATTTATGTTTTTGCTACCAAGTCATCCTCAATAACAGCTGGGTCTCATACACAACGCTCTTCAAAAAGAAGATCGGGGGATCGGGGGGTGCAATGGGTCCGATCCATCTGTTCCCAAACGTAAACATTCACAAGCCATGCGTTTAAACGTGAGCTGGAGCACCATCCCAGCTGGAACCATGTGTTCTCTTTGACTATTAGTGGTACATTTTCTGCAGTACAGGAAATATCCGGCAAATGGCTCCATTCATGTGAGGTCGGAGGGGAGCTGTACGCACAGCCCGGGAATGGCCGGAATGATGCATGTTTGTCTGCGGGACAAATATCTGTCACCCAGCAAGCTGTGGGGATTAGAGCACTTCAGTAGTTAATGTACACCCTTTGTGAGAACCCCACTTCCTATGACGAGTTTTAAAGACTCACATCCTGTTTGAGTACCGTTATAATTTACCTACACCGCTCATGACAGCGCTGTGATTTCCTCCTCCAATTTTGACCTGCTTTCCACACCCAGTTAATTCGCCCGCCTCCCCCCCCCCCCTCCACACTGAGACTATGCCCCCGACAGAGGTCACCACAGTAGCTCATGGGTTTATGATTTTAATGTGTGCCCTAGGCCCATTAATGTGTGCCCCAAGGTTTTGGGTAGGGGACCGTGCCATCTTGGACACTGTTTCCACAACGTGTTGGCATGGGGGTTCAAACTCGGGACCATAATTAAACATACATTGTTTGGAGCTCGACCCTCAGAATCCACAGACTGGGAGTGACCACAACCTTGGCCCACAGATCCCCCACCAAGCTCGAAGAGAGCAATTACGGTCATTTTCCGGGGCCCCATGGCAGTCATTACCGGTAAACACGTTAAATCAGGAAAATTCCGGTCAGCTCCGTGACACGGATTTTTGTGTCAAACACAATAGCGCGAGCGCTAAGTGTCTTCCAACACTCTATCATTAACGATGTCATTCTTATCTACGGCAAAAGTATACCTATAGTATGATTTTGACCGGAAAGTACAATTACGTCAAGATACACTTGACAGCAAATTATGTATGAATATTCTAAACTGTTCCTCCTAGCGAATCTAAACTGTTCTTCCTACCCAAGAACTTAAATATAATCATACGGCAGGTCCGTAATATGACCATAAAGTTTGTGTTTTAAACTGTTCCTCCTACCAGAATCAAATTATAGTTCTGTTCTTCCTACCAAACAACTTAAATATATTTGTTCATACGCTCCAAAAGCGTCTGCTGAAAGAGTGCCCTTGGTGGTGAACGCCACAACCAAGAGTAGGCGGCTGCCAGTTGTGGAGAGTTGAGACGGCCTGGTCTGTGAAAGACACTGTGATTATTATATTATTATTATTATTATTATTATTATTATTATTATTATTATTATTATTATTATTATTATTAGCACCACGTATTACTAACCGTTCGGGTTATACACACTTGCGCTAATGTGCAATGATAAGGTGATTGTGAGATCAAATGGAAGACCTACGGTTTAACGTGGGATCCGAACCACTGTGGAGGCCTGGCATTCCACACATTCATAAGTTGTGATTAATACACGTATTGTCAGAGGTGAAGGATTGAACCCCGGACCCATAGCAGAGAAGTCTCAAACTAGTTTACTGAGTGAAACTTGGTAAATTTGTTTGAAACTATAACACATATATCAACATAAAAAAACTATTCACACATGGACCAAATATATAGAATAATACTACTTAAAATGTATTGTATTTTTAGAGTAAAAAAACAAACAAAAACATTAAAACTATTCTCACTGAAGAATGTCTATTTGAAAACCAGTTTGTGACGTCATTTGTAACAAACCCTCATGGAACTGTGAGGAGAGCTAGCGGGTCGTTTAGCGGCGGAGGAAATGGCTTCAAGAGACACACACAGCAACCGGCCGGTAGACTCAAATTTAAAAACAATGATATTCTCTTTTAAAAAATACATCACTTGATGTGCTGGTTCAGAAAACTGTTCCGGTAAAAAGGTATGCAATTATTTAGGGGGTGAAATAGTAATTTTTTACATATTTTCTTAAGTTTATTTTTAATCAAATAAAATTATGTTTTTTTAAATACGACCCTTGTTCAAATTATTAATTAAAATACATATTTTAATATTTTTTTAAAATCTAAATTATTCAGAAAATAGCCAACAAGACAATCTTTTTGGAAACAGAGACATCAAATTTTTGAAAAGGTATTTTAGGCGTAATCATGTAAGAAATATCATGAAAATTATTTTAAAACGTTGAAGTTAAATATGTTATATCTTTTTAATGGTTAGATTTACAGAAACCAAATAAATTTTCTTGTAACAAACAACCTTTATTTTAATAGGAGAAAAATATTCAAGTCTATTAAATAATAACTACCATCAGATTTAAGGAGGTTAGTAGTACAAGTATTTTAGATATTTGGTGGGAATTCCCCCTTAACATAGTTATTCACTATCATCCCTGAAAGGCCAGAAACATAATTAGGACGTTATCCAGAGAGGAAATGACTCAAATATTACAGTTAACTTATAGAATATTCTATGTAATTAGAAGTTACGAATATATTTAAAAATTAAAACTTCTTAACGTTTAATAGCGTAATTTAAACCGGAAAATATTCCTCAAAATACATAAGAGTTAATGTTAAACATTCAAAATTTCAATCAATACTTTAAAAACTAAGACAAATGATTTATTACTCCGCAAGAAACATTTTAACAATTTACTAACATTATATTTAAAAAATGTTTAAACAAAAACAAAGATATTCTACTCTAAGATATTTACATTATGTACACAGAAAAGTTGAAATTAATGCGTTGGTTACATTTTCGGAGACTACTACCAACGTAGTGTTTCCAACCAAGTTGTCGTCGAGAGTTTTTTGCTGCACGTGCGCCTGTGTTTTATGTCATTCTATGCCATCTGTATCTGTATCTGTCTCCATCTGTGCACGTATCTGTCTCCATCTCTGCACGTACCTGTGCGTGTCATTGTTCTACGCGGGCTTTATACAGTGTCCAAGTCCTAGGAGAGGGTAACAGGAAAGAGGGGGGTGTCGACGTGGAAGGAGGAAGTGGAGTCTCTTTTCATTTTAACAAACCGGCAATAGAATGTTCTCGGCAACGGTATGTTCTTTTTTCTTCGCTATGGAAGATTTTCTGAAACCTTCCCATCTAGTGACGTCACTCGATCCTGGTCTATTTCCATAGCTTTGCTGTGTGCTCCACGGTTCAGTTCATCCGCGCCGACCATGTGGAGGAGAAGTAAAAAAGTATTACGTGTAACGAGTAGCAGTTGAGGTGAGTCTATTCATTTATAGTTTATTGAAATCGTATATGTTAGTAAATGTATTAGAAATAGGAAAATAATATATGTTATTGAAATGTTTATGGATATTAAACTGATATATAAATAACTTTAGAGCTCATGTAGCTTAGCAATCACTCCAAAGAATAAAAACTAGTGGTAGAATTGACGTGCCTTACTAAAATAACGTGTGAGACAGCACTAGACATACAATTTAGAATAAGTTAATCAGTGGCGTGCCGTGACTGGACTAGTAGGACTAGGCTAGTCCTCAGACATTTTTAGTTTATTTATTTTTAGTTAAATTTTAACTGGACATAAAAGCATAAAATAATATCTGAGTCTCAATTTGCGTCACAATAATCAACGAGATTCTAGCTATTTGTGCACTGCCCCCACACCCCCTTCCCTCTCTGCAATGACAACACACTAACATCAGAAGCGCTGTCACAATACTCAATGATATCCCCGCTGCTTGCGCGAACCCCTTCCCCTCTCCCAACTAACATCGGAAGCGCTCGAGTCTTATCGGCTCTTACCGGGGAGAGGGCCAGGTGAAGCCAGCCTAGTCCGTCTCTATAGTAAGATATATGCTAACACTTGGCGTTCTGTCACAGGTAAATGTAATTTTGGTTTGCTTCTTATAAGTGGTAGTGTTGTGGTGGTTAAGCTTATGTAATTGTTACCATTGATGAAAGAGATCTTGTGAAGTGTTAAAGTGTTCGATTGTCAATTTAGTTTGACAATGTTTGAAAGTGTGAAATATGGAAAGGGACTCGGATTTGGAAACTGTTCCCTCCCAACAAAGCTTGGGGAAGGGACCTAAGACAAGTAGCAGGGTTAGTGAGGGTAGTTCAGTGGGATGTAGCAGTGCCGACCACCTTTCTCAATGCTGTGCTCTCGACCGATTATTCGCAGTTTCGTTTGGAGCCCTCACTTTTGAAGAAAAGCAGCAAATAATAATGAAAGGTAGGCCAACTCCAGACACTTCTGCTAAAACAAAAATGAAAGAATATACACGTCATTTCAAAACAGAATATTGTACTTCTTCAAAATGGTTAACTGCGTGCAAATCAAGAAACAGGCTGTATTGTGGGCCTTGTGTGTTGTTCGATACAAATCAGGGAGTGTGGAATAATAACAGCTTTTGTGATATCAGCAATTTTCACAAAGCCAAGATGCGACATGAAAAGACTCACTCACACCTATCCGCAATAACTAAATTAAAAACTTTCGGGAAAACCAGAATATCAACTGAGTGAGCAAAAAAGGTTAGACGTTTTAAAACATAATCCAGAGGTTGATTCAAAACGGGAACTAATGAAACGATTAATTGATGTGTGCTGTTTTTTGGCTAAGCAGGAGCTGCTATTCAGAGGTCACGACGAACGGGAAGATTCCCTTAACTGGGGAAACTACATTGAACTAATGCAGTTACTTTCTAAATACGATAGTAAATTGAATTATCATCTCCAGAGCAGGGGAGCGTTTAAAGGAACCTCCAACAAAATTCAAAACGACATCCTTGAATGTGCTGGTGATGTAATTTTGGATAAGATTAAGTCGGAAATAAATTATGCCATTTTTTCTAGCAATAATGTTGGATGAAACTACGGACATTGCAAAGCTCTCTCAACTTTAGACAGTCCTTCGATATGTGAAAGATGGCCAAATATATGAAATATTTATTGGGTTTTTAGATGTCAGCAGTGATCGCAATGCAATTATTTTAAGTGAGAATGTTTTTCGAATCCTTTCGAGTTTCAATTGTGAGCAAAAACTTGTAGCACAAGCGTATGATGAAGCCGCTACTTTTTCTAGACATTTAAACGGTATACAAACGCTTGTGAAAAAAAGGTGCCCAGGTGCACTCTTCACCCACTGTTATGCTCACAAACTCAATCTAGTTTTTTCACAGTCTGTGAATCATACAACAGAATGCAAGATATTTTTTAAGACATTGAATGGCATTCCAAATTTCTTTTCACATTCATCGAAACGCATTAACGCTCTTAATCAATCTGGGATAAAGAAGCGGTTTCCAACAGTTGTCAGTACAAGGAGGAATTGCAATTCCAGAATTGTGAACACGGTGAATGAAAATAAAACAGAGCTCATACAGTTTTTTGAGAATATTGCTGAAAATACAGATAGTTGGGATACTGATGCTTTCGTGACTGCTAAAGGGTATGCGTCATCATTGAGAGATATCAATTTCACCTTTCTACTGAAGGTTTTCAGCAACATTTTTTCTCTCACCGACACATTATTCAAAATTCTTCAAACCAAAACATTTGATGTGAAATACTGCATCGATAAAGTAAGAGAGACGATTTCTCACCTCAAAGATGCTAGAAACGACTTTGAAGAGACGTATAGAAAATTAGAAGATAATGACAACGTGGAAGCTCCTAAGAATATACGTAGAGAAAATGAATCATTGAATTCAAGAAATAAATATGTGCGTCTTTATAATGAAATTATTGACACCATGGTTGGGCAAATGGAGCTGAGGTTTCAAGATCTTAATGAGCTGAAAGAGCTGCTAGATTCAAAAAAATTTCAAATCTCGATTTCCTGAAAATTTATTTTTGTCACTTAAGTCAAGCTATGGTAGTCTTTTCAATTTTGGCAATTTTCGGAGTGAATTAGTGTCAGTTTACAGACTATCAGACTTTTCAGATAAGACTGTGACTGAAATTATGAAGTTCCTGGAAGAAACAGACTTAGCAAAAGAAGCATTCCAAGAAACATATAAATTGTGTTGTTTGATATCAACAATACCAGTAAGCACATCCACTGTTGAGCGCACCTTCTCTTGTTTGAAACGTATTAAGATGACTGTGCGTAACACCTAGTGTGAGAATAGTCTCTCTACACTTTCCCTGTTGTCAGTCGAAGAAGGCTTGCTAGATGAAATGCAGAGTCAAAAATCATTCTACGACGCTGTTATCGACAAATTCATTCAGAAAGGTGACAGAAGGATTGCACTAATATACCAATAAAGGTAAGATATAACTTTTTTTTATTTGTTTAGTTATTTATGTGTTTATTTTTATCCATGTTTTGGTTTTTTTTATTTATTTATTTGTTTGTTTATTCCATGTCTAAATATTGTGAATCGGTTGGAGGGAGATAAATTGCCTACCCTATGACCTGTAAAAGTGTATTTGCTAAGTTAACATATTGTACATTATATGGAGAGTATTCCTCTTTAACCCCATAATGAAAGGTGTCTTCAAACCTAGTCCTCTTTGAGAAAAGTCACCGCACGCCACTGAAGTTAATATTTTGTATACATAGACCTACCTAAAGAAGAGACTCATAGCCTCAGCAGCAGCAGTGCCTTCATCTAAAAGGGAAGCATTAGCTACTTCCATTCCTGTCAGGTCAGATACCATGGTCTGGTAGTTGAGTAGACCTTCTAGTCTACCCTGGGCCACTTCCGGTTGATACGGCGTGTATTGAGTCGTCCTGCATGATTAGAAACAATGTCGCGATACACTAGGCTAAGCTACAATTCTTTAATTTGTTAAAGCTGCAAGCTCATATTATAATAATTTATTAATTATATGTTTAAGCCGACTATAAAATGTATATTACTAAGTATTGGTAAATCATAGTTTATTTAAAGATTTGGTTACTACCAGTATTACCAATACTACCAGATTATCATAAGCTAAAATAGACAACACATATTGTAAATTATACTCAAATGTGCAACTCAACCAAATTATATTAACAACGTATTTAAATTAAAAATAGATATGTTAATGAATAGGTTAGGAATAAGTCAAATTGTGATGTATAATTACTTCATACTAATAAACCAATTTAAATTATTTAAAATTTCATAATGAAAACGTATTTACTTTTAAATCCTCTTAAGAGGAAGTCATATTGAGAGGAAATGCCACTTTGAATTTTCTTTACTTGATATATCAGCTTAAGTTGATGTTAGATTGATCAACTAAATACGTTTGAATGTACAGACATATTGCATATAAACTATATTTAAAATAGCGTAATAATATGTATACATTGTATCATCATCATCATCATCTTCATGAACTGATTCAAGTCTGTGGCCGGGTCCATTAAGTATTATGCCTCCATCTCCCTCTGTCCTTCTACCATTCTTCCTTCGCCACTCTTTTTCACGCTCTTCCTGTCATTTGCACACTTGCTGTTTGTTTCTCCCATCTCTTCCTTGGTCTCCCTTGTGGTTTCTTCCCTACATATATTCATCTCTCCCCTTCCATCTCCATTACATGTCCATTCCATCTCAGTCTTGCTTCCTCTACTATCTCATGTAGTCCAACATCCTCATCACATGACCATTCCAGCTCAGTCTTGCTTCCTCTACTATCTCATGTACTCCAACATCTTCATTACATGACCATTCCAGCTCAGTCTTGCTTCCTCTACTATCTCGTATACTTCCTGTATTCTATTCTTTCCCTGATAACTTAATTCATAATCTTGTTTTTCCTTGTGACAGCTAGCATGATCCTCACAAACTTCATTTCCACGGCCTCCACTTTCCTAGGCTCTCTTACATTCACTGTCCATGTTTCTGCTGCATACGTGATACAAAGTACGCCCTGTACAACTCTTCAAGGGCACTTATCTTTTCTATAGCATGTCTCTCACACACTTGTAGAAAAACTCTCCCTGATGCCTTCGTCTCACTATATATTCTTTGCTACCCTCCTTTTGCCTCATTCACACTTCACTTCACACTCTTTGCTGCTTTAAAATCTAATCCCTCGAGTTCCATCACCTTTCTTGGTCTGTTCACTGCCTTGTCAGCACCATCACTTGTGTATAAGAGTTTATTTGAAGCTTAGCGCATTTAACATGGCCGTTCTCACTACCGTGTAGAATACAGTGTAACGCAATGAACTGTGGAGGCACGCCTCTAATTCTACCATTGTCTTGAAGGTTGTGGAATATTCTAGATTGCAGCCGTACTATCTGTATCTTCCATGAACAGACAAGAAGGATAGATAGTGTTGAACATCATTCGAGTATTGATGTCAGATATGTCAGTTATACCCACGTCACGCAGAGTAACACATCTATCTTACTAATCACTCTACCCTCCCAGTGTTACCCCATTGTGTCCTGTCCTTAGTTCCCATCTTGAACATAGGTAATACTATCTTTACTTTCTCACGATCATAACATTCAATATTCTGATTTAGACGTTAAAGTTCCCTTGAATCCAAAGAAGTATTTTTTGCAAAGTCCTTTATCCGTTTGTCTGTCTGTTACTGGGACAAGAGCCGAAACCATTATACCGATCTGTCTAAAACTTGGTATCTAGGTTTTTCATAAGGATATTCATAGGATTTTTTTAGAATCGTTCATTAAACCCTGAAATTGAAGCTATTTTACTTAAGGGCTATAGGATCAAGAATGAGCGATTTTTTTCAAAATTGGTCATAACAATTTTGATTAAAATTTGTATCTAGGCCCTTTTTAACATTAAAAACAAAATAATGCATTTCATTTTCCCATAAAAATTCTTTCAGCGTACATATATGTTACGCAGTGGCGTAGCTACAGAGAAGCGACTGGAGCAGTCGCTCCAGGGCGGCATAGCTCAGACGGGCAAAGGGGGGGCGGAACGAACTGGAAAATGTATATTTTCAGGCTAAGCTCAAGTCTATGAAAATGTTATTTTAGTAAAAACACTCGTCAGTTATGGTAGGGTGTAACAAGGGAGAAGGTGGTGAAGAAAGGTCTCTTAACAGAAAACATAACATGGTTCAATGGTCAATAACTGAGATTTGTGTGTGTTTCAAATGTTTGAAACCTTTTTTAACTGACTCAGGTGACAAAGAAATTTTAGACTCGTGCAAGCCTCTAGTACTTAAATACCCAGATGACATCTCTCCTAACTTAGGCCAACAGCTTGTAAGACTTAAAACTTGTTTTTCAAGCCACATTGAAAAATTTAAAAGTATTAGAGACCTTGCCGATACTGTGATCGGGCGTGCTAAAGTTGGAGCCAGCTTCCCGGATGTTGTGAGTGCGTGCCTCATCTTTTTGACAATGCCCGTTACATCCGCAAGTGCTGAGAGATCCTTTTCAAAACTGAAAATTATCAAACGCTATCTTCGTAGCACCATGTCGCAGGAGCGTCTGAGTTATCTAGCAACGATCTCCATCGAGCGAGCCAGAGCAAGAAATATAGACTTAGAAGACACCATCTTACAATTTGAAAGTGCCAAATCACAAAAGAAAATTTAATATGCAATTTTGAGTTCCTCCAACAATTTGTGAAGATTTTCACTACAAAATTTTATTTTTATTTCTTAGAAGGGTTTTGTGTTGGTAGCCCATTTGTTAAACAATTTCACTTTTAATTTGTGATGTATTTCCCAAATTAATGTCTTATTGACAAAAAAGTAAGGACCAAAAAACGTAAATGATAAACTTTTCTTTAAAAATACTATTTCGTTTGTGAATAAGTGTTACGTTAGTTTAGTTTTTTTTTCTATGTGATCAACAATAAATGACAAATGTTATCTATATTAAAATACTCTGTTTTATTAGTTCCAAACTCTAAAACTTCAGTTGTTATATTGTGTAAAAGTAAAAAACTAAGCAGATTTGCATTTCAATATAACATACATTTCAGTAAATGTAAATCCATGCACAAAAAGAAAATAAATTTTTAATTTCTTTTCTTTATGGAACAAGAATAATAAGAAACCACCAACATAGGCTTCTTTTAAAGTCAGTTTAATCTGTTAGGTTTACTTAAATTTATATGGTGTTATGGTTCAGTTAATTTTTGAATGGAAAAAATGGGGGGGCGGGTGCCCAAGTTAAACCGCTCCAGGGCGCTTCAGACCTAGCTACGCCACTGGTGTTACATTATTGAAAATCTCCAATAATTACCATCATATATCCCAAATTCTTTGAAATATGGAATAGCTTATCATTGCAAAGTTTTAGGAATCTTAAAATAAACAAATTTTAGCAGAAAAATATTTGATAAAATCAATATTTTCTGAGTTATAGGTAAACATAATTTTCATTAAAGAGATTTGGAAAAAGGGTTTTTGTGGAAGAGTTTAATATTTCTTTGGTGAAATGCAGTGTTCCTTTATTGCCCATTAAGTTTCAATTACAATGTTTATAATTTCGTTTCACATATCTTACAAACTATAAAAATAATTATATATAAAGGAGCTAGAAAGTCTATGTGGAGCATTGTACCAGTGGCTGTATATTATGTTCAGCCAATAAAAAACTCTTTTGACACTGTAAAATACTTGGAAAGTTTAGGTGAGCACAATCCAGTTTCAGCTTTGATCATGAGTGGGTCCACTATAGTATTAATGCCGTGCTAGGTGTTAAAAACTGTGTTAAGTCACAAAGACACAGTTTTGGGAAAAACTAATTTGAAAGTTTTGGAAAATAGGCAAATTTCATACATTAAAATCAATATGTGCAAATGTGACATACAAGATTATACAATATAAATAAACGTTAGTGTACATAATTGCCGCATCCTAGTGTAAGCTTCTGTTGGCATAACACACTTTGCATACTATCATCCTACCCATTTCTACACTATTTATAGAGAGATAATGTTTGAAAAGCGACCTTTTCTTAACGTTATACGCACAAAATGTTTCAACAATGATTTACTTTAAGAAAGTCAGCACTCTTCAGCAATTGTCGTCCTCTCTTTCATATACTATTGTATCTGGAGGTACATTTCTGTGGGACTCTGATGTCTCCAGGTTCCTGTAGAAATGGTGGGCAACCGGAGAAGCAAATTGTCGGAGATACATTAAATCATTTTTTATCTATTGTTATTGCATTAGGTCCAATGTACTTCAGTTGTATATCTAGGTGTGTATCGATGCTTCCCCTTCTCCTATAACTCACTGATTTGAAGTCATTTTCGTTTAATGTTGTTGTATAATAAATTATGTATTTCAGTGAATGTGTTTGTATAGTAAAAGATCCCAAGCTAGTTTTTTTTAAAATGTAGCTACATTATCCGTCACTAATATGTAGCATTTCTATCTATATTTACTTTGCGCAGCTGTAGTGGGCATTTCAATAAGGCAGCAAAGTTCAAGCAGTCTTTTCGAAATATTTATTTCACAATCAATTGCTTATTTTTATCAATATATATCGGATCAATTACTACCAGTCATTGAGAGGTTCTATATCACCATTGTAATTCCCCCCTCTCAGTCAGACTATTAAATGAATAACATTCCATATATGTTTGTTTGTGTGTGTGTCCAGAAAACCAGAATTTGTGATCAATGGTCTTGGATGTTGGAGAATGTTGTAATGCCATTATTAATATGACAGAAATGCAGCTGTTTTTGTTGTGTCCAACACGTATGTCCGAGAATATTTCTGGTAATTGATGAGGAAGCTGTACAAAGATGAACCAACATCGTTAGCCCTCTCCCAGTTATTACTACACGCTAAAGATAGCAATATGGCTGCCTATCATCACAGATATGCAGAGTAAGATGGTAGATCCAAAGTTGTATTTTAAAAAAGGTGCTACTGCATTTTAAACGTTGTATTTTTTGTTTCATCACAATCTGATAACATATTGTCCATTTTCTTGGTGTTATAAGCAATGTAAGCCAATGTGTGATGTTACTATAATTGTCACAGGAAGTGAGTTGGGTCAACCCGTCTTAATTTGAAGAGCCAACCTCAAAGTTTGTTTTATATAGTAAATTATTTCATCTAGGCTCTTTGAAGAAGTGTTTATGGACTAGAGTATTTTATTTCTCTACACACATTTAACGAGTTTTTAGTAAATGTCTTTCAGAAGAAAGAGAAAGTATGTGCGGTGCACTGTATCATTTATTGTAGAAAGCCATGCTGCCAAGACATTTTGGGTTGAAAAGATTTATTTATTTCCTGTTTCGAAGTACAGTATGTTTCCCAGGTTTCCTTCGAACTGTCCTCACTAGGAATGGATATGATAGCATTACTTCCAACACCAAGTGGGGATGTCACATCAGAAATCAATTTCACTCTCTTAGCCTCTTTTGACCATTTTTCACAGTCTTCCTTTCTAGATAAATAAATGTTTGAGTGAGTACCAGCCAGCGGTTTCTCTTCCACCTTTTCGCCTTAATTTCTGCCTCCATTGTGTTCATCTGATCGATGATTTCTCGGAGATCCTCCTCATCCTGGACGTTTTATTATAACTGCGGTGGCGTAGATGTACTGAGTTCAACTCTGGGATCGATAATGGAAATCGCTTTGAATGGCGATTATTTAATCTTTGAATGAAGGACTCTGTTTTCCAGGAGCTGCTCCAAGCTGGGGGCCATTTTACAATGTATGTAGGGGTTGTCTTTCATCCATGAGACCAGAATGTTCTCTTTGTCCTGATTGGCTCGTTCTACTGAAGCCTGGCAGTAATATGGAAATAGTGTTTTAAGGACGGAAATGAGGTCATAGCTTTTTTTCTTATGGGCCACTTATACCTACATAGTGTTTTCAGGACAGTGGCAGGTTGAGGGGGGTGGTGGAGGTGTGAGGTGGAGGAAGATCCTGAGTCGTCAGAGGAGACGGGGAGCTGCGGGGGAGGGGGGGATGGGTTTGTATGATTGGTTCAGAGGAAGCTCACCCCCTCACCCCTTTCCCACGGCGTGAACTCGTGGACGCGTACTATCTCTCACCCTCTCTCTCTCTCTCATCAGTATACAACGCAGGATATCGGAACAGTGGCTTGTCGTAGAGGTGGGTGAAGGGGTGGGGGAGGTTGACTCGAGGGTGTTTTCTCTCAAGATGGGTCAGCTCACTTCCCTTCATGCTTTGTGCCAGCTCATTATCATATAGATGTGCGGTAAGGTCTACCCTTTATCCCTCCTAGGTTAGAGTTATTTATTGACCAAGACAGCTGCAGGAAGAATACCTTTGATTGTAATCGGACAGAACGGGTCCTAGGTAGTTCATTATCATAAACGAGAATCTTGAATCGGTATTCCTGACAATGATATATTTTAATCGTTCTGAACGGCTCTTGAGCTTTACAACTTAGACATCATAAGCTATAAACTTTCATGTTTATGTTAGGAACAGTCTAGATCCATGCGTTAGAAACGTTTGTGGAAGGGGGAGGTTAGTTACAAGTGATGAATATCTTCCGCTGTATTTGCTTGTTAGCTCAACCCCCCTCCCCTAGCTGTGAGAGTGCTTTACAACCAGATGGTAACATCTGTTTTGCTTTGAACTTGACAGAGATTCATTTTACAAGAGGGGACTTAAGAAATAGTTTATTCATGTTGGTAAATAAGTCTCTTGACGCGGGGTTTAAACTTCCCACGCTCTGAAGAGGGAGGGGCTAAGAGTCTCTGCAACTCCTTTTCGCCCCGCCTCCTGAAGAGGGGGGTAGTAGTTTACAACCCTTACTTCTTTCTATATATTGAGTTACCCCTTTAAGAAGAAATCATTTGCTATAATCTATATTCTAAACAACAACATCAAGAATGTCTAGTGAATACTCAGCAGCGCTTTTGTCCGCAATCGGATCGAGTGAGGTAGTGTCAAGGAAGCTAACTGATTTAGAGATAGGTCGCGGATATTATATTACGAGTATAAAAGAGATAACAACTAGATACGGGCGTAGAGTCCTCACCTTGTTGGAGAACAAATATAACGTTTGGTTACCAACGCGGTTTTCTCTACTTACTGACGATCAGCTGAAGGAGCTTTCCAAAGCCGACTTGCTGTTAGTATACCAAGGCATCTCCAAGAACAGCAATACATCACTCATAAGCTTTGAAGGTACGTGAACGCTTGTACGATTATTGCAACCATTTCTAGGATTAATCAAATCAATCGAAAGATGTATTTTTCACGTCAAATCTCAGTTAGGATGTACAGAGTAGGGTTTTTTAACTCATCCTCTACGCAAATACAGGTTCACTTCCTTTAATTCATAATTAGTACGTTGAATAATTTTCTAATCTCAGTTAGGATGTACAGAGTAGGGTTTTTTTCAACTCATCCTCTACGCAAATGCGGGTTCACTTCCTTTAATTCATAATTAGTACGTTGAATAATTTTCTAATCTCGGTTAGGATGTACAGAGTATGGGTTTTTCAACTCTTCCTCTACGCAAATGTGGGTTCACCCTCTTTAATTCATAATTAGTACGTTGAATAATTTTCTAATCTCAGTTAGGATGTACAGAGTATGGGTTTTTCAACTCTCCCTCTACGCAAATGGGTTCTCCCTCAGTCAGGCTGAATGATAATGCTAATAATATAATAAAACATTATCAATGTTAGCTTAAAAAAATGTATTTTCGAGTCATACATTTAATATGATTTCAATGTCATTTAATTTTGGTTAATCTAATCAGAGGTATTCGGAAAAAAGCCTGCTTTTTCCTAGCATCACGTCTTACTAACCGCTCGAGTTATGAACTAATTAAGCTAATATTTTTAGATATATGAAATGAGCTATATATTTATAAGATGTGCACGCGCTTTTGCGTGAAGAAAGAATCATAAACAATTTTTTGAGAAAATCCCCCTCAGTACATGCAGCCTAGATTCGAACCTTGATCCTCTACGTAAATGCAGGCCCGCTTCCTCTACACTGACGATTCAGGTTCGAGTCTTGCTTTAGCCTCACAGCATTATTTGGAAACTTCTGATAAAACCTTTTACAAGGTTCGAATCTCAGTCAAGCCGAATGAAGAGAAGGGTTTTTTCCCACTCTTACTTTACGTAAATGCAGACCCGCGTCCTCCACGCCTGCGATTCAGGTTCGAGCCCTGCTTTAGTCATCCTCCAGCATTATTTGGAAAAAAAAAACTTTTTTCTTTACAAGGTTCAACCCTCAGATTCACTTCCCAATTAGTATACTGAGTGATTTTAAACTCTCGTCATGCACAAATGTTGGTACATAGTGGATTACTTACCCTTACCTTTAAATGTGTATATATCTCGAATTAAACACACGCACACACACACACACGCACACGCACATACACACACGCACACATTAGCTTCAATGTTTGTATATAATGAACTGCTAACTAGATATCCCTGTTTGTTTGTTTTTTATAGCCGTCTCAGAGCCGGTCGAAGAGATTATAGAGCAAGCTGACCAGAAATGAAGGAGAGAGTAGGGCCTATTTAGAGCATAGTGTACCCAAACATGTCAGGTCCACCAGCAAAACGAGCTCGTTTGTCATCTCCTATCTTTATATCTCGACAAACTAATGGGAATAGGGTGTATACTCTTGATGATCTAGACGCTAATGAACAACTTTTAATTAGATACTTGAAACATGACGTTGCTCTTCGCGAAGGGAAGGTGTATAATGCTTACAATGAACATATACCCGGGCAGATTAAGACCTCGAGCGTACTGATATCGGACCATGACAATATAGATACACAGATCCAAAGACTTTTGACCTTATCACGAAACTTAGGTGCGGGATTTACTCAGTTTAGGCTTTACCTGGAGCCACTAGGACTTTCTATTAAACTTATTGAACAAGCATACGCCCGACGTATAAAGACATACTCAATCAGTAATGAACTACCCTATAAGGATCCCGAACAGTTTCTCGTTGCGTGTGGGGATATTTATGTAAAGACTGTAGAAAAAGAATCAAACGCGAACGGTCCGATAAAGGTAAATTGTAGCCTCATTTGCGAGTTTAGGCATCCTACTGAAGGTAGAATTGTAAAAGGCTATTTCAATTCTTCTCTATATGATATATTTAACCCAATAAACTTGGAGGAGATATATGAGAATAAAGTGGTCTTCCACTCCTTGCTCAGATTGAGGGCTTCGTTTCTAGAGACTCGGGATGGATATACGACGGCACGTTGGAAATGAGAGTAAATTTCGTGAAAAACTCCGCTTTCTCGATCGGGGCCCACGTTCAAATCCCAGAAACTATCGCCAGACGTAGGGCGCTGATAAATGTTCAAGCTGAAGAAGGACTTTGCTTCCCCGTATCCGTATTGGCGTGCCTCTTTGAGCCGACAGGGAGAGCTCAGCGTTTATCATCTTATCCTAATTTTCAAGATGTGCTGAATCTGTATGGGATCCCGCTCCCGTTCGAAATGAGATATATCGAACGCTTCGAAAGGCTTAACGATATATCCATTAATGTGTACACTGCAAAACACAAAGGTAGTGACTCTTATATTGACACTGCAGACAACTCTAAAAAGCTAGTAGTCGTTCCCATGCATGTCAGTGCTAAAGAGCGCGCTAGACATGTTCATTTATTCATGATAAGAGTATATGGGACGAAAAATTATCATTTCAGCGCGATCAAAAATCTGTCACGGTTAATAAACCCGCAACTAACGCCCATGTCTGGCGTAGGACGTAGGTATTTTTGTGACCGCTGTCTGACCTCTTTTCTGACTGAAAATAAACTTGAAAAACATAAAGAAACGTGTAAAAAATTTGGGGCGGTAAGGAGTACATTCCCTCAAGGAGAAAATAAATTCCTAGCGTTCTCACAGTATAAACAACAGGAGAAAACAAGATTTATCGTGTACGCTGACTTGGAGAGCTTACTCGTGCCTATAGCAACGTGTGATCCTGACACGAAATTTTCTTATACTGAGAATGTGCAGAGTCATGTAGCGTATTCTGTAGGCATGTACACTAAATGCATTTTTGATGATAATCTCTCAGAGTACCGACACTTCACGGGAAAAGATTGTACAGACCAATTTGTTGAAGCTCTCGTAGATACGGCAGAGCGCGTACTAGATTATTATAGTACTGTAGTTCCAATGACACCGCTAACACCTGCTCAAAGAGATGCGCATAATACGGCTACTCATTGTCATATATGCGAAAAACCCTACGCAAATGACGATATCCGCGTTATGGAGCATTGCCACTTGACAGGACTTTATCGTGGGAGCAGTCACGCGGGGTGTAATATTAATTACAAGAACCCTAGTCATCTGAGCGTGGTAATCCATAACGCGCGTTGCTACGACAATTTTTTCCTTCTCGAATCGCTTGTTGAACGTAGAGAAACTGATCCGTTCACAGGAGAGCGCGTTCTTGTAAATCCAGGAAAAGTCAGAGTTATTGGGGAGACTATGGGAAGATTCAAAGTAATCATGAAGTATATTCGGTACGGGTTTCGAGGGATCACAATTAAAATTATAGATAGTTTCAGCTTTCTATGTACCTCCCTAGAGAAATGCGTATCTTACCTCGAACCCGAGCAACTTAAAATCACTCGTAAGTGTCATCCTGATTATGAACGCTTCAAACTAGTCACTCGTAAAGGTGTATTCCCCTATGACTATATAGATTCATTTGAGCGACTGAACGAGACTCAGTTACCGAGCAAAGATACATTTTATAACGCGCTCACGGATAGTCATATCTCTCAGGAAGACTATGATCACGCCTGTGAGGTTTGGCGACTATTCGAATGTAAGAATCTTTGGGATTACTCGAACCTCTACCTGTATACAGACGTGACGATACTTGCTGACGTCTTTGAGAACTTTCGTGATCTTTGTATGAAGACGTATAGACTCGATCCCGGATGGTCTCTTACAGCTCCCAGTCTCGCGTACCAGGCTTTATTGAGAATAACCCAGGTATGGCTCGAATTAATAGATGATGTGGATATACATCAATTCATTGAGGAAGCTATTCGAGGAGGGATATGTTTCGTAGCTAATTATCACTCTGTAGCTAATAATCATTATATGAGTTCATTTGACTGTTCCAAACCAGAGTCTTACCTCGTTTATCTAGACGTGAATGGACTCTATTTATTTAGTATGTTGAGCTCGTTACCCTATGGAGGGTTCAGGTGGCTTGAAGATGCCGAAATTGAGCGTTTGGATGTGCTAAAAGTGGAGGACGATGCAGAAACGGGGTATATCTTGCAGGTAGATCTTGAATATCCACAATATATTCACGACGCTCATTCCGACTTGCCGTTCTGTCCTGAGAAAGGGATTCCACCCGTAGGGAAACACGAGAAATTGTTAACGACTTTAACTGATAAGACTAGGTACGTCATTCACTACCGTCATCTAAAGTTATGTTTAGTGAATGGGTTGAAACTGAGGAGGGTATACAGGGTTCTCAGTTTCAAGCAATCTCCATGGATGGCTCCATATATCAGGCTGAACGCGGAAATGAGTAGTAAAGCGAGCAATCAGTTTGAGAACATGTTTTTCAAACTGATGAACAATGCCGCATTCGGCCGTCTTATATCTAACAAGAGGCCTACCGTACGGTAAAAATAACTACCAGGTGGGAAGGGAAATTTGGAGCGGGTAGCCTCATAGCCAGTCCAAACTTTAAAAACCGTATGATTGTGTCAGAAAACCTGGTCATCATTGAGATGGAGCCGCAGGAGATTTACTTTGATATGCCGATTTATGCGGGATTCGCCATTTTGGAAATCTCGAAAGTAGTCATGTACGGTCTACATTACCAGGTCATGGTTCCCGCCTTCCCTCCAGGTACGTTAAAACTTCAATATACAGATACAGACTCACTTCTCTACTACATGACTGTTGAGGACGCGTACCAGAGACTTATCCCGTTAGCTAATGACTACCTGGACACCTCCACTTACGGACAAAACAATGTTTACGGCATGCCCGTAGTAAATAAAGGGGTGCTCGGTAAACTAAAAGACGAGACTCGAGGTCGGATCATCACCGAGTTCATAGGTTTACGCCCTAAACTCTATTCATTTGCAGTGCAAGGAGATGGTGAGACGCTCAAGGCTAAAGGTGTCAAGAGTAGCACGTTAAGAACGCTCTCTTTAGAGGACTATCGTAATTGTTTGACCAATGAAACGGTAGTCATGAGAGAGGCCCGTTCAATAAGAGCTGTAGGATTCAAACTTTTCACTCAAAAATTCAATCGGGTTGCGCTATGCTCTATCGACGATAAACGACACGTGTTACCTGGATCAGTCAAAACTCTACCTTGGGGTCATTACTCTATAATGAGCAACCAACTACTTCCTTCCAAGAGACCTCGATTGAAGCCGGACCGTCATATCTATAGTGCAAGTGTGTGTCAGTGCTTGATCTACAACTTTATCAAAGTGTGCAGGCATCTACTAACTCCTAAGAGACGTTGATACTAAGTGTAAGTGAATAATTAATGATACTAAACCTTTATCACTAGAAAAAGTTAGTGCTTTTAAAAAAGACTTGAGAAAAAAAAATATGCTAATTTAGTATGTATCTGTTTAAAAAAGTATATTCATTAAATAGAGTTTTCAGTGTGCGTATGTTTTATTAATGTCACTAGAAAAAAATGTTAGTGCTTTAAAAAAAGACTTGAGAAAAATATGCTAATTTAGTATGTATCTGTTTAAAAAAGTATATTCATTAAATAGAGTTTTTCAGTGAGCGTAAGTTTTGATTAATGTCACTAGAAAAAAATGTTAGTGCTTTTAAAAGACTTGAGAAAAAAAATATTCTTATAGTATGTATCTGTTTAAAAAGTATATTCATTAAATAGAGTTTTCAGCGTGCGTATGTTTCGATTAATGTCACTAGAAAAAAATGTTAGTGCTTTTAAAAAAGACTTGAGAAAAAAATATGTTAATTTAGTATGTATCTGTTTAAAAAAGTATATTCATTAAATAGAGTTTTCAGTGTGCGTATGTTTTGATTAATGTCACTAGAAAAAAATGTTAGTGCTTTAAAAAAAGACTTGAGAAAAAATATGCTAATTTAGTATGTATCTGTTTAAAAAAGTATATTCATTAAATAGAGTTTTTCAGTGTGCGTATGTTTTGATTAATGTCACTAGAAAAAAATGTTAGTGCTTTAAAAAAAGACTTGAGAAAAAAAATGCTAATTTAGTATGTATCTGTTTAAAAAAGTATATTCATTAAATAGAGTTTTTCAGTGAGCGTATGTTTTGATTAATGTCACTAGAAAAAAATGTTAGTGCTTTTAAAAAGACTTGAGAAAAAAATATTCTTATAGTATGTATCTGTTTAAAAAGTATATTCATTAAATAGAGTTTTCAGCGTGCGTATGTTTCGATTAATGTCACTAGAAAAAAATGTTAGTGCTTTTAAAAAGACTTGAGAAAAAATATGTTAATTTAGTATGTATCTGTTTAAAAAAGTATATTCATTAAATAGAGTTTTTCAGTGTGCGTATGTGTATTGTTATTTTTCGCCTTCCCCTCTCCAGGATTAAAACCCCGACCTCTCAGAGAACGAACTGGTACAATAACATAAGGTGACAGTCGGGATTACAACATGGACCTCTCAGAGTTCTGTCTGGTACAATAACCATGACCTCTCAGAGCTCTGTCTGGTACAATAACCAGCTACAGTCGAGATTGCAACCTGGACCTCTCAGAGTTCTGTCTGCTGCAATAACCAGCTGCAGTCGGGTTACAACCCAAGATCTCTCAGAGTTTTGTCTGGTACAATAACCAGCTACAGTCGAGATTATAACCTGGACCTCTCAGAGTTCTGCCTGTACAATAACCAGAACCTCTCAGAGTTCTGTCTGGTGCAATAACCAGCTGCAGTCGGGGTTACAACCCGTGATCTCTCAGGGTTTTGTCTGGTACAATAACCAGCTACAGTCGAGATTACAACCTGGACCTCTCAGAGTTCTGCCTGGTACAATAACCAGGACCTCTCAGAGCTCTGTCTGGTGCAATAACCAGCTGCAGTCGGGGTTACAACCCAAGATCTCTCAGAGCTCTGCCTGGTACAATAACCAGGACCTCTCAGAGTTCAGCCTGGTACAATAACCAGGACCTCTCAGAGCTCTGTCTGGTGCAATAACCAGCTACAGTCGGGGTTACAACCCGAGATCTCTCAGAGTTCTATCTGGTACAATAACCAGCTACAGTCGAGATTACAACCTGGACCTCTCAGAGTTCTGCCTGGTACAATAACCAGCTACAGTCGAGATTACAACCTGGACCTCTCAGAGTTCTGCCTGATACAATAACCAAAACCTCTCAGAGTTCTGTCTGGTGCAATAACCAGCTGCAGTCGGGGTTACAACCCGTGATCTCTCAGAGTTTTGTCTGGTACAATAACCAGCTACAGTCGAGATTACAACCTGGACCTCTCAGAGTTCTGCCTGGTACAATAACCAGGACCTCTCAGAGCTCTGTCTGGCGCAATAACCAGCTGCAGTCGGGGTTACAACCCAAGATCTCTCAGAGTTCTGCCTGGTACAATAACCAGGACCTCTCAGAGTTCAGCCTGGTACAATAACCAGGACCTCTCAGAGCTCTGTCTGGTGCAATAACCAGCTACAGTCGGGGTTACAACCGAGATCTCTCAGAGTTCTGTCTGGTACAATAACCAGCTACAGTCGAGATTACAACCTGAACCTCTCAGAGTTCTGCCTGGTACAATAACCAGCTACAGTCGAGATTACAACCTGGACCTCTCAGAGTTCTGCCTGGTACAATAACCAACTGCAGTCAGGATTACAACCTGGACCTCTCAGAGTTATGCCTGGTACAATAACCAACTGCAGTCAGGATTACATAAGGTGACAGTCGGGATTACAACCTGGACCTCTCAGAGTTCTGCCTGGTACAATAACCAGAACCTCTCAGAGCTCTGTCTGGTGCAATAACCAGCTACAGTCGGGGTTACAACCCGAGATCTCTCAGAGTTCTGCCTGGTACAATAACCAGGACCTCTCAGAGTTCTACCTGGTATAATAACCAGGACCTCTCAGAGCTATGTCTGGTGCAATAACCAGCTACAGTCGAGGTTACAACCCGAGATCTCTCAGAGTTATGTCTGGTACAATAACCAGTTACAGTCGGGATTACAACCCAGACCTCAGAAAACATTTTTTTACCTTTAACCAAGTAAATAATAACTACTCATCTTTACCCTTTTATAGATGTAAAGAATAAAAAAGTGTTAATCGTTAATTCTTTTTTATTTAAAAAAGCTCGTTACATTTCTAAAGAAAAGAATAAACTTGTACAGTAATAATCGTTAAAAAGTTTACCTCATTATACATTGCAAGTAGCTATGAAAATATTAAACTTATACATTGCAAGTAGCTGTGAAAAAGTTTTTAGATTAAAAGTGTTCACTCAACCCGTCTTGCAGCTTCTTCTTCGTAGGCTCCTCGCTCGTTTTCCTCAGAAGTTTTACTCTTCTTTCCAAGCGAACGTTTAGAAGTGTCAGTAGTTTTCTTCCTCTTTTGACAGTGTCAAACTCGTCTTGACCGCAGAAGCTTGATAACTTATTGAAATCAATGCACTCTTTATTCTCGTTTATCAAGACTATCATATGAAGCAAAGCTGGAATAACCGAACTCGTATCGTTCCGCATCGCACTCTTGGTCAGATCGAAAAAGTTTTGTCCGATCAAACTTAAAATTCTTAAACCATTCGCTGAGCACTCAGACATTTTTTTTAAAAAGGTACAGGAACCCTCGCGGTTTTTTAAGCTTTGTACTTGTCGCTATCAGCGTTGATGATACTCTGTAGCTGACTCAACTTCCCAGTTCCTTTAATATAGATCGAGGTGAGGGGAAGGTTGCCGATATTTGTGCAATGTTGTCTCATTTATGATATCATCTTGCTAACGTCACTGCTTGAAGGGTTATAGCGGACAACTCTATCGTGTATGATTAGACAAAACGCCTTGGTATTTACCGGGATATTTTCCTCCGTCTCGAACGTTATACGACACGTCACCATGCCGTCCTTGAGAGTATCTTCCTGTCGGCTGGCATCGAACACGACAATGGGTGCATGAGACTTGAAATGGGAAGGATCAAGTAAAGGTAAAGAGGCGCTCGTTCCGTAGTACGAAGTCTGGAAATTGGCATAGTCTTCGTATAATTTCGAGAATGAATCTTGTCTAAAGTTCAAGTTCATATCCTCATAAGGGTACATGTTAGAATTTAGATAGAGTTTAGCATTACGTAAATTACAATGATCAAAAATACTTTTATCTGCAGCCGCCGTATTGTTCCGCCCGGTCTGAAGCGCGAAAACAACGTAACGAGGTTTTTCCAGCAAAGTTGACGTTTTCACGGTTCAATCATGTTGATTAGAGGTGGGTACGTTAGGGTACTGGTACAATTCTCAAGTACGGAAAGGTTGCTCGATGATCCTCCCGCTCTTGATGAAATTAAGCAGGTTGAGACGATTGATGTCGTCAGTCTTTATATGCGGTACAAGCCAAGATATTTTACTAAACTCTATCCTAGAGGGTGTCTCTGCAGCAGGAGGTGGGGCTCTTTGTAAAGCGTTGTTGTCACCGGTCGAATGAACTAGCACCAGCTCTTCTTTCGTGTTGATCAGTATTCGGGAATAGTCTTCAACGAATCCTAGTATGAGATGTAAAGGGATGCATACGTCAAAGATGCCCGTTTCAGCGTGTACGTGAACTCCTTCAAACCTCCAACCGGCGTTTGAAAGATGAGTCTGCCAACCATTCCTTATAGATAGATAGTTTTTAAGCTGAGTCGAAATACCCACATCTCTCGATTGATCAATCTCTACCCCGTTGATCTCATAGGCGATTCTTGAGAATAGATGCAGTATTCCGTTATTAAATATTCTCGAAATACTTCCAGGTTCTCCCGTATTCAAAAGTAGTCGTCCTTTGATATGTAGCAGAGAGCGGTGCGGTAGTGTGCATAACCCTTCTTGTTGGATAGGTATCCTAAGCTCGTTCCCGTTAGCTAACGGACCGGGAATATACGAGGCGTAGGAATGATACTGGAAACTGCTCAAGGCCATATCGAAAGCGGAAGACTCTTCAATGTTCAGAATATCCGCGGCGTCATCCATTATTTTCGTAACGAGTAACCTAGACGTCTTAAATAGAGTTTATTGGCAGGTGTTAACACTTTCACTGTCCTTCTCTCAATGTTTCGAGGAAGACTTCGTCGTCTCGTTTTATCTAGTACAAGTCCCATCTCCACTGACTCGTTTAAGATGCAGACGTAGCGATATCGTCTCGTCTCTAAAGTTGATGATATCTCCTCTTTCGTCAACAAGTCGTACCGCGACAGACTCTATTACTCGCTTCGTTACCGGAAGGTAAATGATATTGTTAGGCGCTTCCACTATCTTATAGCCCGGCGAGACGGTCATGCTGAACTCGTGCAAGGTATGACTCGGTTCTCCGTTGACTCAAGCTCCGCTAGCGAGACTACATTCTACGCGGATCACGTTCACGTGAAGAATATTCACAGTATTGGTAGATATGTGCGTCTTCCCTGCAGGAAGTATGACCGAGTCGAACCCTAGCAAGGATGCAAACGTGCCAGGTCGGGTAAAGTCGATAGGTTTATTGCAAGTGATATAGCTCTTTAAAGTGCTAGGGTCACCGATAATTGAGAGCTTTACGTTACTCGGGACTTCTCTTCGCAAGAATCGATCCAACGCCTCGAGTTCATAGGTGCCCGGAGGGACGGTATACTCTTTACCGTCGCAATAAAATTTATTATTACGTTCGTCGATGTTCGGTATGGAATTGAACGTGGCCAGATTGATCAGTCCGATTAACCATCACGATTCTCTTCTCCGAGCAGGATATGCGGGAAGTAGTTCTCTGTCAGATTCGAACTCTGACCCGTCAGTGTAAGCGTCATAGACATATTTACTAATATCGAACGTCAACGTGAGTATTTAAGGAAGGCTAAACAAAGATGCCCGCATAAAACGGTACCGTACTCTTGATACCGAGTATGAATATAGGTGATGGGTATTCCTCCGAGATAACGAGCAAGTTCGAGCGGCGGCCTTAGATCACCGAAACTATCGAAATAATCCACCCGTCCGCCGTTTTTCTTATACGCCACCCAATGCGTACCCTTACCGCTATCATCATCAAGATTGACGATGGCGCACTCTATCTTCCAAG
This sequence comes from Timema cristinae, assembly GCA_039000515.1. Lineage (NCBI taxonomy): Eukaryota > Metazoa > Arthropoda > Insecta > Phasmatodea > Timematidae > Timema > Timema cristinae. Next base: position 58,324 of record JBCFYV010001203.1, on the reverse strand, counting down.
GAGGACCGCTAGGTAAAGCGTCTCTCGCAAATACTCCTCTAAAGAAGGGGATTTTTTAACTCGGCGGCGTACTTGCGCAGATCCGTTTCAGTAAGGGCACGTTTAGGCAGTCATTTTATTTTCGGGTAAGGCCGTAGATACATGCCTTTCCCCATGGCGATAGCTTAGAGCGTACGATTATGTCTCTGAGCCTCGTTCAATTGTTTCGTATTCGCCTTAGCACTTTGTACAGCCTTCGTGATTCCCGCGGCTCCTCTGGCGACGGCTCCAAGCGCTGCGATCAAAGGTAGTATAGGTAGAATTCCACCCTTCTTCTTACGGCGTCTAGTAGTAGTAGTAGGGCGCCGTTGGCGACGCTGAGTTTTCTTCTTCTTCTTTAGACCTGAACCCATCTTGACTTTAGCTTTCATCGCGTTGGTGACCGCCCACGTGGCGGCTTTCTCGCCCAACTTTGAGTCAGGTGCGAGTAATCTTTTCCACGATTTCTCGATAAGTTCACGATCTGCCGTATGACGTCCTGCAAGATCTTTCGCCTTGGAGTAGGCGATATCGTGTTTTTTACAGTGTCGATCTTACTCGTTTATTCTGGGATCACCCCGTTTCAATCGTTTTTCCAACATTGTCCCCGGTCCGCAGTACTGGTATCCAGGTATATGCGCTTCAAACGGTAGATTATTGATTATCTGATCCAACAATCCTCCCCCTCTTCTTCGTCTCATGACACGTACTGATTAGCATTTATATAGGTGCGCGCATTATATAGATGAAGTAGTCGTCAACATGCGGCTCGAGAAACAGACAGATTCTTTAACTGTACGCAACAACGATCACGATGAGGGTGGAGCTTTACCTCAGAGACATGGCACGTTGTTACCTGATACTATCCGCTGCATCATCTGCGGACCCTCGAATTGCGGTAAAACCAACGCCATGATCAGCCTGTTGGAGGAACCTAACGGTCTACGCTTCAAGAACGTGTACGTTTACTATAAATTGTTGTACCAGCCCAAGTATCAACGTTTATCGAAGGTTCTCTCGCTCGTCGAAGGTATGGGCTATTTCCCGTATTCCGACAACGCGGAAATTATCCCTCCGTCCGAGGCCGAACCCGACTCTGTATTCATTTTCGACGATGTCGCTTGCGATAAACAGTTTAATATACAGGCTTATTTCAGTATGGGTAGACATAAGGCTATAGACTGTTTCTATTTTTGTCAGACGTACTCGCGCATTCCAAAACAGATGTTGAGAGATAACGCAAATCTTCTCATCCTATTCAGGATGGACGATACGAATCTAAGACACGTCTACGATGATCACGTGAACACAGATATGACATTCCAAAAATTTAAGGAGTTGTGCTCACTGTGCTGGAAAAAACACAAGTACGATTTTCTGGTGGTGAGCAAAGATCATGAGATTGATAAAGGACGATATCGCTACGGGTTGGATTCCTTTATCTTGCACGATTGACAAGAACGTATATTCAGTACACGGTAAGACATCATGTCGTCCATATCTAAATTAGGTCATAGTCTGCACAAATATAGATCTCTCGTCGAGACGGAAGGAAATCTGACTCTAAACTCTCAAGGTTATTACGACGCTAGATCGAAGAGGATCGTCAACGTAGAGACGCCCAGCGCATCTAAGGATGTCTGTAACAAGTATTACGTCGATAGGATGGATGCGAGACATAGTAACGAGCAGATAGTCGCCCTCAACGCCGCCAAGGATGTCATCAAAGGACAGATGGAATCGTTGATCGAGGATATGGAGAAGGATCGAATAAAATACGCCGACTTTGAGAAGAGTAGTCGTCAAGGGATAGAGGAGGTACGGAAACTGGCTCAAGATCGGCTCGACGAAAATAAAACGACGCTTGACGCTTTAAGTTCGAAGCTGCTAAGCCTAGAAGAAACTTTCGTGATACAACGAACCATTTACAACGATTTGATAGCGAGAGGTATACTATACGTAAAGGGGACAGATACCGAACGGCTTTACGATGCAGGCGGCCTAGTTTTGCGGAATATAGGTATGCCCACATCGCCTTCAGACGCCGTGCCTAAAGCTTACGTAGACTCTACGGTTAATCGTAGTTTCATCTACATCTACTTGGATTCGAAACCTATGCGGAAGGATGCGAGACATTTCGAATTGACTCTAACGGGTGAACGCGGTTATAAGTTCAAGAGGACGGGCATCGTTTCAACGATGGTCATGAACTTGAAAGATATTATTTGCTTGTTGAATCTTAAAATTATCGACGATCCACCTTTAGAGGTGTCCAAAGATGACTCTATATCTTTCATGATAGAAAAACGCCCGACGACGTCCCAGATTTTACACGTAGAATTAGGTTTTACTTACGTTTAGATATAATGAACCGTTTCTTCACGGTAAGAGACATTCACACCTTACATCATGTCGACGAAGGTCACGGAGGATATCATAAAAGCGAGTAAGATTATTAAACGAAAGTATAAGCAACTACGTGAAGCCCGACACGAGTCTGAGCACGTCGCGAATGAAACGTTCAAACCTATCATGGATCCTCTGAACAAGATGGTGAAGGCGCTCACCGAACCTGAGGAGACGGAAGCCTCACCTGAGAGATTGCAAAACAACCATCTATTGGATGTTTATCTTTATTCATCTCACGCACATTCCGATAAGACCTACGGAGTCCGTCATGAAGGTGACTCTACCAAGCTCGGAGATAGTCGTATCGTATTCAACGGAAGAGACGGAACAATACTCCTTAACAATAAGACGATACCGTATACTCGAGGACTATTAGAATTACTCTTCAGAAGAACACCCGCCCATTATACTAAGGACGATCTGAAAGTATACAAGTCTATACTCGAAGAAACGAACGCGCATCGGTTGAGAAACGAACCGTACGCTCGTATCAAGATGCGAGCCGGATCAAAGTATTCGTTAATCATCAAACCTATGTTTGAGGAGGAGCTTGATGGTGAGGGTTTATACAAGATGGTGACAGGGAGAGGGGTCGATTATACCTATTGGGACGATCCTAACGAATTGGTCGATCGATTACGACTCTTGCACGCATCTACCGAGGCCGGCCATTCCGCTCACGATAACGAGATCGTTTCTATCATTGAGGAATTACGCGAGGCGGGAATCATCGTATAAAGACGTTCATCTCTTCGGTATTTTATCACAATCATGTCCGGCGTCAAGTGGGAGATTGCGCGTGAACTTCATCGTCCTGCAAGACGACGATTTCCTCGAAGACACGTTAGCGTACGAGGCTTGAACGAGCTCCTTCAGGCCGATCTGGTGGAGATGATACCCTACTCAGGATCGAATAAGGGCTTCAAGTACCTTCTCACCATCATCGACGTGTATTCCAAGAGGGCTTGGGCCGCACCCGTCAAGACTAAGACGGGTAAGAACGTCAGCGCCGCAATGACTCTCCTCCTCGACAAGGTAGGTTTACCTCGCGTACGTCATCTCCAAACGGATAATGGTACAGAGTTTTACAACCCGGAATTCAAAACACTCATGAAGAGAAAGAGGATCAATCATTATTCTACATACAGCAACGTCAAGGCTAGCGTCGTGGAACAATTCAATCGTACTCTCAAGAACATGATGTGGAGGAGGTTCACGGCTAAAGTTTCATATCAATGGATCGATATGATCGATTCCTTACTGGACGAATACAACCGTATGGTACACTCGACCATAAAGATGAGACCTATAGACGTCAAGGACGATAGACTTTTACATACCATCTATAAACGTTTCAAGATGTCAGATTCCACACCGAACATTTTTAAAGTGGGTGATATAGTTCGTATCAGCAAGTATAAGGACGTTTTCGAAAAGGGTTATACCACGAACTGGTCGACCGAACTGTTTAAAATACGTAACGTCGTCGAGACTAATCCCAGGACCTTCCTACTCGAAGATATGAAAGGTAATCTTATCACGGGAGGTTTCTACGCAAAGGAACTTAGAAAGATTTCGTATCCCGATGTTTACCTCGTAGAGAAGATAATCAGACGTTCCGGAAATAGAGTATACGTCAAATGGTTAGGGTTCGACTCGTCACACAATTCGTGGATCGAGGCGAAGGATATAGTGTAGAAGGAGGGGAGGGGGCGTTCCTCCTTCCCTCCCGAGCGTATAAAGCGGCTGCGAGGCGGGGAGACTTATCTCATTTAACATGTTTAGGCAGTTGGGTTACCGTCTGGAGGACATGAGCGATATTAAGATCTCGAACGGTGGTTTAGAATACCACATCGCGCGGGTCGATAGAGGTTACAGCGAGTGCTGTGATTATTCCGCGCACTGGCTCGGATGCCATAATCCCGGAATGTGGGAATCGAGTCAGTCTGTTGAACGCTGTTCTAGCGCTTGCCCGGTCTACAATCTCAAGGAAGGAGACGATCCTCAAATTCTCCAGGAATCGAGTCGGTCCATCGAACACGGTTCTACAGCTTGGCCCGAGGAGGAGTCGCTGGAGGAGGAAAACGCTTTGTGCGTCGAGTTGGATCGAATCGAGCGTGAGGAACTCGATCGGGTCAAGCACATCTCCGAACTTGAAAAGTATCGAACGTACAACGTCCACCGTCTAGAAGGGGACGAAGAGGTCAGCGAGGATGAAGACGAACCGAACATCATAACGCTAGACTATGTGGGCAGACTGCATCTTCCGGGTAAATACTTTGGTGCGCACTACAGGAGTCGCTTTAACGCTTCACAGAGAGGACTGATATATCTAGGTGAAGGCGAGTACGAACTGTTCAAGTGGTGAAGCGTTCGCGAGTACGCGTTTAGACAAGACTTTAGAGAAAGAGATTTTTTATATGCATCAAGTGAAAGACTATGAGAGAAAGGGAATTTATATGTATATGTGTATGTATGTATCATCATAATCTTAAGAATATACTCGCTAAATAAAAAAGTTGTACTATTTATTTAAGTCCTTGATCATAGAAATAAAAGAGTATTCATTTAAGATCATGTTCTAAGTAAAAAAAGGTCTTTTATAATAAGAGGGGTATGTATGTTTCATTCAGAGCAAAAAAAGATCATTTAGATATGTATGTTTCCAGCCTGGCCTAAAAAACTGTTCGAGGGAAGGATGAGAGAGAGAGAAAGAGAGAGAGGGTGAGAGATAGTACGCGTCCGCGAGTTCACACCGCGGGAGAGGGGTGAGGGGGTGGGCTTCCTCTGAACCAATCATACAAACCCATCCGCTCCTCCCCCGCAGCTCCCCGTCTCCTCTGACGACTCAGGATCTTCCTCCCCCTCACACCTCCACCACCCCCCTCAACCTGCCACTGTCCTGAAAACACTATGTAGGTATAAGCGGCCCATAAGAAATAAAGCTATGACCTCATTTCCATCCTGAAAACACTATTTTCATATTACTCCTGGCTTTGACTCTGACTTAGTTTATCATGTACCATATTTAACTTTGTCGATTAATCTCGTTATTGTGGATGTAACTGAGCTAATATACACTTCATTACCTGATATAAAATGCACGGGCTCCGAATTTTATGAAGAGAAGCTATCCTGCTTTGCAGTGCTTTCAGTAAGGCTAACTTGGTTAAATAAACCTGATAGACCATAATGAATCTGAACAAATCATCTAGCTGAGATTTCATGTCAATGAGGTAGACCTGGCCGCGGATGTTCATTTCCGAATTAATAATAGGCTTGCTAATCAAGCTTTTCATTTTTTATGTTTCTTCAGTGGCGGATTGTATACATCGTTAATAAAATATTTATCATTTTTATTGTTATAATGGCATATTTTCTTGAAGTTTCCATCTTCTTCCTCTCTCAAACTCCATGTCTTATAGCTAGATGATCCGCTTCTCTAGCATTATCGAGTTCTTGAACTGTTATTTGAGGGTTTTACCTCTTGAGACTAATTTTTTCACTTCACCAGTTTCTATAATATCAAAAGGTGATTAATTGTAAGAATCTCTTGTCATTACATTGTAGTGACTATTTTATTATTTTCTAAATTTTGTTTTGCTGCATGAAACACACTTTCTACCTTCTCCCATATTCCTCTTCACATTACTTTTCAGTCCCCATACCACATGCCGTAGAAACAACGATAACAAAAATACTGCGCCTAGTAGACACAGTCAAAAATAAAGTGTTGAGTCATGTGCATTAATTACATGTAAATACTAAACTTAGACAAGTAAAATAACTTACACAGCCCAGTGAACATATAACACCTTCTCAGTAAAGATCTGAACATACAAAAACACCCTTCACTGATTGATTTCAGTAATAAATAGTTTTGCGTAGTGAAAACAATATACACATTAACTCCACACATTGCGTCAATTTTAACTATAGGTATGTCACTAACAGCCAACAGTTAGTTCTAGATTTAACTACTTAATACTGGTATTGATGAAAATTGAAATAGCTTTGTTGGAACTAGTTTTAAAAAGTGGAATGGCACTTTTTACTTATTTAGGGTTCTGTATTTTAATATAAATATACCATTGAAATTCAACTCTCAAATAAAAAGTAGACCCATTAATAAAACTATATTTATAGTATTTTTAGTTTATATATAGAGTAAGGGTGGATATATGAGCCCCGTCGTTAATATGGGCCCCTTCGTTTTCTAAGTAAGCAGGTCATGAATTCTAGTGTGAGTCACTTTAACTATTAGAAATAGTTACTCGAAGTACCTATAGAGCACGCTGGCGTAGTTCCTCTAATGGAGAGTGGATTGTGGTGTGTTTTTATTTTTCGCTCCTGAAAATACTTTGAAAGGTATGTGTTTGACACTTATCAACACAATTATTCTTTCATAACTGCAAATTATTATTGTAGCTTAGTTTAGGTTAAGTTCTAAGGGTGATATTCCAGTATTAACATTATAAATTATATTTACGAATAAGTGAACAAAAAAATCGTGTTTACCAAGATGGCAAGGGTGATATTATGGGCCCTTTACGATGCTGGTAATTTGAGCCCCATAATAAAGGGGCCCATATTGCAGTCACTACATTTTAACGTGATATTGTTTAATATTATTTTACAGATGCCTCGCAAACTCCTTGTACGTCAAAAGAAGTCAAAACGAAAGCTATGGAATAAACAAGATATGATTAATGCATTACAGGCGTTGAAAGATAATACAATGGGGTTAAAAAAAGCTTCGAAAATATTTTCTGTGCCTCGTGCCACTTTGCAAAGACTCTCTCGTCTTGATTTGCCGATTGAAGAAGCAGTTAATAGGAAATTGGGGCGAAAGCCCATTATGTCACCCGAAATGGAGGAAGAGCTTGTAAATTATTTACTGGTCATGGAGTCAAAGTTTCATGGTCTTACAAGACAAGATGTGCGTCGTCTAGCTTACCAGTTGTGTGAAAAAAATAACATTCGCCATCCATTTTCTGTGGGTGAGATAGCTGTCCGAGCCTGGTTTGATCATTTTATGGCCCGCCATAAAGATAAACTGTCAATCTTGAAACCATCAGCCACATCCCTTGCACGTGCTAACGGATTTAATAAGGAAGCAGTAAATGGTTTTTTCGACATACTTGAAGTTGAGTTACAAAAACATAAATATCCACAAGACAGAATATTCAATGTCGACGAAACCGGCATATCTGTTGTTCAGAGTAAGGTCCCGCGAGTCGTTGGCCTCAGAGGAAAACGGCAGGTAGGAGCCTTAACCGCTGCTGAAAGGGGGTCATTAATTACCTTGTATGCTGCATGAGTGCAGGAGATATTTTTGTTCCACCAATGTTAATTTTCCCGCGGAAAAATATGACAGAGACGTTAATGAAAGGAGCTCCACCTGGCTCCATTGGAAAATGCCACCCATCGGGTTGGATCCAAGGCAATCTCTTTACTGAGGGGCTTAATCACTTTATCGAGAAAACAAAACCAACAGCAGAAGATCCTGTCTTACTTATTCTTGATGGGCATAACACCCACACTAAGAACATTAATGTTGTAGATATTGCCCGCAAAAATCATGTAACAATTTTAAGTCTTCCTCCACACACGACCCACCGTATGCAACCATTAGACAGGACCTTCATGGGGCCATTGAAACATTATTACAGTGAAAACATCAGACAGTGGATGCTACATTCTAACACCAGACCTCTCGGGCCATACAACATAGCACAACTTTTGGGCAATGCATATCTGAAGTGTCAAACTGGAGAAATAGCCATCAATGGGTTCAAGGCTACCGGAATCTATCTTTGTAACCGACAGATATTCAACGACACAGATTTTGTTGCTTCGGAAATGTATATGAACGTGGTTGATATACAGAGCCTTGAAGAAAACAAAGGCATGCATGTTACACAAAAGGTACAATCACTGACATCTCTTCAGGACGTTAACTCCACTATTCCCTCTTTCGCCAAATCTAATGAACCCGGTCGAGACGATTCGCCATGTGCAAAGGTCTTGGAAGAAGCCGGCCCCTCGGGATGTTCTTTAGTGAAGAAGTCCAATCATGTATCACCAAAAGATATTTGGCCAATTCCACAACCTAAAAGAAAGCTGACAAACAAAGGACCAAAGTCTATGAAGGCTGCAAAAATAACATCGTCCCCCTATAAACTTGCATTAGAAGAGTCTGAGAAGAAAAAGGCGGAAAAACAAAGAAAAAAAGACGGTAGGAAACAGAAGATTGTTAAGGGAGATGAACCGCCATCAGTGATACAACAAGACCAAAGAAAAAATAAGTCGAAGAAATCTATTAAAAGAAAGCTAATTTTCCTAGCTGAAGACTCGGATGAGGAGTTCAACATTGATTCAGACGAGTCTCTTCCAGAAATTGAAATAGGCGTTCCTCGTCCTGATAGTGATGATGCCGTTTGTATTTTCTGTGAAGGCGTTTTTTCAGCAGACAGAAGGGTGAATTGTGGGTACAGTGTATGAATTGTGAGCTGTGGGCTCACAATGAATGTGCTGGATGTGAGACATATGCATACATTTGTGATTTTTGCAAGTAAATATGGACATGTTTTTTAACTTACACTTAATTTTTAACTTCAAGTTACACTTTTAAATTTTTACTATAAATTTACATTTAAAGATATAACAAAATTATATTTAAATAAAAATGTTAATCTTTTATTTTTAGTGAATTTTTGTTCCTAAGCTAAGGGGCTCATATTACCAGCACAAGTTCTATTAGTGACCAAGTGTAGTAATATTTTGAAAAATATTTTACATATTAATGTTTTTAAAAAGATCTCTAATTCCATTGGCATTATGTTAAAAACATTTCAAAGTGTGTTTTCTGACATTTCCAGATCAATTTAAGAACTTTTGCGATAGTTATGATGAAAAAACAAAGTGGGGGCACATATATCCACCCTCTCCCAGTATATATATATATTATCTTAGTGTTCTACTTTTAATCTAAGTTTTAAAATATTAAACTGCAACACTCAAAGGTTTTGCCTTAAATTTATTATGGTGCCCATGATCAAAGCTAATAAATGTTTCGTTCGACACAATCGTAAAAACTATCTCATATATAGTGTAATAAAGATTGGTGGCGGGTACGGAGGGGAATCAAAAATAGTTTATTTTTAAACTACCCTTAGTTTTTCATATTTGTAAAAAAATATCATGGGAAGTTATTCCCAAATACCCATTTTTAACTCTATATTAAAGGCCAATTTCGAAATGTTTCAAATTTCCTAAAATTTGTCGCAAGCATACTACAATTAAATTAATTTATTTTAGCAAAATAAACAAAGATTATTTATTATCACGTAAAATATTCTCTAAATACCAATTTTGAACAGAATTGTTAAAGCAATTTTCAAAAAGTTTCAATTTTTTAAAAATTAGTCATCAGTAAACTATTATCAAATTAATGTTTTTAAGAAACACATAATCTGTATGTATATATGTCTATATATATAAATATATAGACATATATACATACAGATTATGTGTTTCTTAAAAACATTAATTTGATAATAGTTTACTGATGACTAATTTTAAAAAAATTGAAACTTTTTGAAAATATATATATTTATAATGTATATATATATATATATATATATATATATATATTTATAATGAAAAAAGCTTAACAGATACCTATTTTTAACCAAATGGCCAGATCTATTTCTTGAACAAGTTTACCCTCAGAATAACAGTTAAACTTACAGTTTTGTTTAACATGTCAAACAATCCCCAATCATACATTTTAAATAAAACTGTTAGAGAAATTTTCGAGTCATTTCGAATTATAGAAAATCACTCACTAATGAATTGTTTACCCAAAATACAAGTATACAATGTTATTTTTCAGGTAGAACACTATCTAGATATCAATTTCAAATAAAGTTGTTAGAAATATTTTTGTAAAATTTGAAACGAAAAAAAAAAGTCCTTCCGTATACTAGGTAAACTTAATTTGAGGGCTAGGGCCAAAATAAAAATAAATCGTCCTGAGGTATTGCTCTATAATAGCTAAGTAAAAAGTTTGAACCAAATTCAAAAACCATTTCAGACCTGTGGCCAGGTATAGACGAAACAGAAAGACATGGGGACAAAGAGATTATAAAATCCACTTTTTTGGGTTCGGAACATATAAAAAGTAAATATTTATTATATTCTTGAGGTTGAAAGTTTTTACGATTTCAATACTTTCTTTTGATATGAGAAGGAAGAAAGAATTTGACCTGTAAATAATATTTTTTTAAATACAAAATAATCGTTGATTTTAACATTAACTTCATTTGTATTATTAAATAATTTATCCATATAAACGTATTAAATGTTTCTAATGGTTGTTTGAAGATTGTGGGTTAACTCACCAGCCAAGGGTTCTCGAACATGTTCCTCATTATTGTGTGAGGAATGTAGGTTAACTCACCAGCCAGGGTTCTCGAACATGTTCCTCATTATTGTTAGAGGAATGTAGGTTAACTCACCAGCCAAGGGTTCTCGAACATGTTCCTCATTATTGTGTGAGTAATGTAGGTTAACTCACCAGTCAGGGTTCTCAAACATGTTCCTCATTATTGTGGGAGGAATGTAGGTTAACTCACCAGCCAGGGTTCTCGAACATGTTCCTCATTATTGTGTTAGAAATGTGGGTTAACTCACAAGCCAAGGGTTCTCGAACATGTTCCTCATTATTGTGTGAGGAATGTAGGTTAACTCACCAGCCAGGGTTCTCGAACATGTTCCTCATTATTGTGTGAGGAATGTGGGTTAACTCACCAGCCAGGGTTCTCAAACATGTTCCTCATTATTGTGTGAGTAATGTGGATTAAATCACCAGCCAGGGTTCTCCAACATGTTCCTCATTATTGTGTGAGGAATGTAGGTTAATTCACCAGCCAGGGTTCTCGAACATGTTCCTCATTATTGTGGGAGGAATGTAGGTTAACTCACCAGCCAGGGTTCTCGAACATGTTCCTCATTATTGTGTGAGTAATGTAGGTTAACTCACCATCCAGGGTTCTCGAACATGTTCCTCATTATTGTGTGAGGAATGTAGGTTAATTCACCAGTCAGGGTTCTCAAACATGTTCCTCATTATTGTGTGAGGAATGTAGGTTAACTCACCAGCCAGGGTTCTCGAACATGTTCCTCATTATTGTGTGAGTAATGTAGGTTAACTCACCAGCCAGGGTTCTCGAACATGTTCCTCATTATTGTGTGAGTAATGTAGGTTAACTCACCAGCCAGGGTTCTCGAACATGTTCCTCATTATTGTGTGAGTAATGTAGGTTAACTCACCAGCCAGGGTTCTCCAACATGTTCCTCATTATTGTGTGAGGAATGTGGGTTAACTCACAAGCCAAGGGTTCTCGAACATGTTCCTCATTATTGTGTGAGTAATGTAGTTTAACTCACCAGCCAGGGTTCTCGAACATGTTCCTCATTATTGTGTTAGAAATGTGGGTCAACTCGCCAGCCAGGGTTCTCGAACATGTTCCTCATTATTGTGTGAGGAATGTAGGTTAACTCACCATCCAGGTTTCTCGAATATGTTCCTCATTATTGTGTGAGGAATGTAGGTTAATTCACCAGTCAGGGTTCTCGAACATGTTCTTCATTATTGTGTGAGGAATGTAGGTTAACTCACCAGCCAGGGTTCTCGAACATGTTCCTCATTATTGTGTGAGTAATGTAGGTTAACTCACCAGCCAGGGTTCTCGAACATGTTCCTCATTATTGTGTGAGGAATGTAGGTTAATTCACCAGTCAGGGTTCTCGAACATGTTCTTCATTATTGTGTGAGGAATGTAGGTTAACTCACCAGCCAGGGTTCTCGAACATGTTCCTCATTATTGTGTGAGGAATGTAGGCTAACTCACCAGCCAGGGTTCTCGAACATGTTCCTCATTATTGTGTGAGTAATGTAGGGTTACTCACCAGCCAGGGTTCTCGAACATGTTCCTCATTATTTTTTAAGAATGTAGGTTAACTCACCAGACAGGGTTCTCGAACATGTTCCTCATTATTTTTGAAGAATGTAGGTTAACTCACCAGTCAGGGTTCTCGAACATGTTCCTCATTATTTTTGAAGAATGTAGGTTAACTCACAAGCCAGGGTTCTCGAACATGTTCCTCATTATTGTGTTAGAAATGTGGGTCAACTCGCCAGCCAGGGTTCTCGCACATGTTCCTCATTATTGTGTGAAGAATGTAGGTTAACTCACCAGCCAGGGTTCTCGAACATGTTCCTAATTATTGTGAAGAATGTAGGATAACTCACCAGCCAGGGTTCTTGAACATGTTCCTCATTATTGTGTTAGGAATGTGGGTTAACTCACCAGCCAGGGTTCTCGAACATGTTCCTCATTATTGTGTTAGGATTGTGGGTTAACTCACCAGCCAGGGTTCTCGAACATGTTCCTCATTATTGTGTTAGAAATGTGGGTCAACTCGCCAGCCAGGTTCTCGCACATGTTCCTCGTTATTGTGTGAGGAATGTAGGTTAACTCACCAGCCAGGGTTCTCGAACATGTTCCTCATTATTGTGTTAGAAATGTGGGTCAACTCGCCAGCCAGGGTTCTCGCAGATGTTCCTCGTTATTGTGTGAGGAATGTAGGTTAACTCACTAGCCAGGGTTCTCGAACATGTTCCTCATTATTGTGTGAGGAATGTAGGATAACTCACCAGCCAGGGTTCTCCAACATGTTCCTCATTATTGTGTGAGGAATGTAGATTAACTCACCAGCCAGGGTTCTCGAACATGTTCCTCATTATTGTTAGAGGAATGTAGGTTAACTCACCAGCCAGGGTTCTCGAACATGTTCCTCATTATTGTGTTAGGAATGTGGGTTAACTCACCAGCCAGGGTTCTCGATCATGTTCCTCATTATTGTTTGAGGAATGTGGGTTAACTCACCAGCCAGGGTTCTAGATCATGTTCCTCATTATTGTGTCAGGAATGTAGGTTAACTCACCAGCCAGGGTTCTCGAACATGTTCCTCATTATTGTGTGAGGAATGTAAGTTAACTCACCAGCCAGGGTTCTCGAACATGTTCCTCATTATTGTGTGAGGAATGTGGGTTAACTCACCAGCCAGGGTTCTCAAACATGTTCCTCATTATTGTGTGAGTAATCTGGATTAACTCACCAGCCAGGGTTCTCCAACATGTTCCTCATTATTGTGTGAGGAATGTAGATTAACTCACCAGCCAGGGTTCTCGAACATGTTCCTCATTATTGTTAGAGGAATGTAGGTTAACTCACCAGCCAGGGTTCTCGAACATGTTCCTCATTATTGTGTTAGGAATGTGGGTTAACTCACCAGCCAGGGTTCTCGAACATGTTCCTCATTATTGTGTGAGGCACGCAGCAGCTGTTGTAGCCCATGCCAATGTAACTACGCCATATTTTATTCTTATCGGCGATCTTACGGATACGGCTTATTAGCTCATATTCGCCTGAAATTAAACAAAATATATACATGTCAATCACAAACGTAGAATTATTTTATTATTTTTATTAGAATACGATGAGATCATCTATTAGGGGGATGACCTAGTTATCTTAGGCCAGATTAAATTCCAGCCAACAGAATATGTGAGACGAATCAGTGGTTTTTTTTTTTTTTCAATCTAGACTGATTGTTGGGTTTCTCTGAACTCGATGTAGCTATGCTAGTTTATTATAAAAGATTTGTGTCCAAATTTTCATGGCTGTAAATTATTGTTAACTTTGCTGTTCTAACAGTAGCTTTTTATTAATGTGCAGATACAGTTTTCGGCACTGAAAGTGAAATAATTAAACTATTTTCCGTAATCTATATTGATAATTCCTGAGAGTAATCCGTTAACAACACTTGTGGCGCACATGGATAACCTATCACTCGGGATACCAGTGAAAGATTGATTGGTTTCGTCAAATAGTCAGGGTGTACTAAGGGAATTCTTCTTAAATTGTTTATAACCTTTTCTACATGCAACTGTCGGTGACACCCGCCTCGGTGGCGTAGTTGGCTAACGCGCTTGTCGTGTTGAGCTCGACCACCGAGGACGGGGAGATCAAGGTTCGAATCTCGGTCGGGTGAACTGGGGGTGGTTTTTCCTAAATGGTTTTCCACTCTCCCTCCACGCAAATGCGGGTTCACTTCCTCTAATTCAACCTTCCCAATTCCCAATTCATTAGCGTAATTAGTACTTAAAGCGTATAAACCGAACGGGTAGTAAGACGTGGTGCTAAATAATAATAATAAATAACACTATTTCGGGGGGGGGGGGGGCTGATTCAAGGTCACATTGCCATCCCGTCCTTTAGGTCACTATTGCTAGAGAGTGACACAAGATCACCTATTGTTCTAAGGCCATAAAAGACTGTAGCAATGAACCTGTCGAGACTTATCTATAATAATACAACCCCCTCCTGTCAGCCATGAAGGGACATTGCTCATCCCGAACCTACCGTCAAAAGCATGCAAGTTTTGAAGGCCACTCTTTGAACCTCGATGAGGTCATAAACCTATAGATATTTATAAATTCAAAGAGAAAAGGACAAACCCCTTTTAAATTATGTGTAAACCGGCTTGAATGTTTCAACACTTTATGATAAATCCTTACTAAGGCGCTATGTTTATGAATAACCATATTGATCCTTGTGCTTATACTATAAACACTTAGTAGAATAATGGACTGAGACTAAAAATAATATATTTAATCTATAATCTCTTAAAGGCATTACTACCACTGGCAACTATAGAGCTTCTCATGGATACATGACTTCAGCTTTATTATGGTAGTGTACGTCAAGCAGCCTTGTTGTGTCGGCACAGAAGCACAGACGTAAGCTGATACTCCTTGGGTCAACTGTTTGAACTTAGGGTTTGATAATTTCGTTGGCTGGTCAGTGGAAGCATAAGAGTAGCAAGGGCCGGGAAGTGTTGATTAGCTTGTAAAAAGAGCAAAACATTCAGTAGAGTTCTCTTCGATTACATTTCTGGCTGGATATCCGTCAATTACTTCCGTAGTTGGTCTATCATTATGAAAAGGTCAAGATTTTATGATTACAATCTTTGTTCTGGATGGTTCCACGAAGATTTTCATTTGTTCCGTTTTAATAAACCCACAAATAGTATGTTTACATTGGGGGAAGAGGGGCTAACTTCATGGTAGCCCATTACGGTTTGAATAATATCGAGGCACTTATGTTAAATTAGTATATTTTTAAATGATATCGATATTTTATAATCCATAAATACTCAAACCTATTCTTTTTAATCAAACAGTTGTAAGAATGATAAGATAATGTTGAAAATTAACTATGTATCCTATTTGTTTGTCATGTTTGTAAAATCTATATAAACGATTAGACGCTGAAATTAAATGGTGAAAAGTTGCGTTGGGGTGGGAATTGTTTTAAAGTAAATTTTTGTAAATCAATATTATTTTTACCAAAATGAAAGAGTTTAGCTGTTAAAAGACTTTATTGCATAGCTATTTTTATTTTCCATTTGTAAAGGCACGTGTTTGATTTAGTCATGTGCATTAATTTATATTTTTTGTTTAATTCTTAGTTGTTGTTTTTTGGCAAACTTGTAGCAATTTTTTAGAATTTCAGGCTATTCTATAGATATTTTAAATCACTTTTTTGGAAATATATTCTGGTCCTGTTAGTAAAATTGATTTGAAAAAATAATGTTTATTGTCAAGGAGTTTCTTAGTCTTCTTCGTAAGTGCCAGAGTTGGAATAATTGATATTTCCTCCCAATCATGTCTCTTTGCGGTCAAAGGTACTATTTACTACATCTTACCAGTAATAGTAGCAAACAAAAGGAGGGTGCGATGTCAATACTTTAGGATAACCTAGTTATGAGCTCTCTTTAGGGGTGGGGGAAGGAGGAGGTTAGATCTCGGGTATCTTTCGGTAATTTCACAACAGCCCAATTAGACGAAACCAATATTTTGGAGCTTAGGAGGAAGCGAGGCCAAAAAAATACTTTTTTTACTATGAGTTTTATGGCATGCAATAAGTTGTAGACCAAGTTTTTTTATTTCTGACTTTCTCCACCATTTTATTGCTTTTTTGTGTATAGTGAGTGAATCAAAGACAATATTTTTCATACTTTGACACAGAGGTGGGACATTCTTTACTTGACGCCCTGTGTTACTATACAGGTCGCACATACAAAAGGCCATCATCACTAGTGACACTAGTTTATTTAGCGTTTGTAGGAGATCTAAGAACTAACAAACTAAAATATAATGCACAATAATCTGGAACAAACTAATAAAGTTATAAAATCAAAAATACAAATTTTGTTATGTTTTATCCAGTCGAGGTGAGGAAACGAAGCTTAGCATAGTGATAAAAAAAATATTTTAATTTTAAAACTATCAACATGAAATAAACACTTTTTCTTAAAGAAATTCAAAACAAAATAAAGATAAACATGTTAAGGAACTCAAACAAAATAACAACAAACTTTAGACAAAAATGTTCAAGTTTTGAAATAATGTGAGAGAGCTACTACTAGGAAAAAATATCGAGCCTTTGTAAAAGGAATAAATGAAAATCTCCGCAAAAAGTAATCTAAAATGAACCAAGAACTATTTATTGATTGCAAAGATAAAATACTATTTTTAAAAGTTGTATGTGTTCATGTGGAGAATATGGTTGCCATAAAGGCGTCAATCCACGCTCCTAATGTAAATAAATCTTGTGTTGTCCTGACAAAACTAAATGTGCATTTTTTTTAGGAACCTTCCGGAACAAATGAAGAACAAATTATTGCAATCATAAAAATATGGATTTTTAAAAGATGGGGGAGGGGTCAACTTCATGGACGTGCAAACAATTTATGGGTGTATAAAAACATATCAAACTATTTTTTCAAGAACAATCCAGAACAAACGAAGAACTTATTATTGCAATCATAAAATTTATTTTTTTAATGTTTTTAGGGGGAAAGGACGGTAAGGCAGCTTCATGGAGGTCCAAAGTAAACATATAATTTGTGAGCGTATCAAAATGGAAAAACCTGTTTTGCGGAACAATCCGGAACTAACAAAGAAAAAAGTATTGTAATCATAAAAAAATTGTTTTTAAAAGGGGAGAAGGGCAAATTCATGGATGTCGAATGTTAAAGTATAGTTAATTTTGGGGACATATAAAAAAAAAAATTAACAATGCAAAACAAACGATCGCAACCATTAAAATTTCAATTTTCAAAAGTGGGAGGGAAATATCGTAAAGTTGGCACTACCAAAGTAAACATACCATTTGTGAGATTATCAAAATGAAGCAAACAAATTTTTGTTGGGACGATTCGAAACAAACGAATGCAATAGTAAATACATGCATTTTTCAAAGTGGAGGGGCTACCGTGAAGTTGGCCCCTCACGGGTAAGCAAAGTGTCACAAATTCATGTCTCATTTGTGCAAGAATAAATGCGGAACAAACGAGCCTTTTTGCGGTACAATACGGAAACAAACGATCGCAACCATTAAAATGTAAATTTTCCAAAGTGTGTGTGGAAGGGGAGGGGGGTTACCGTGACGTTAGCCCCATCAATGTAAGCATATCATTTGTGAGGCAATCAAAACAGAATAAACGAAATTTGTGTGGAACAATCCGGAACAAGCAAAGAACAAACAATTGCAATAAAAAAAACTTGAATTTTTAAAATTGGGGTTGAGGGCAACTTCGTGAACGTATTTTTTTCACAGTTGGTACCTACCAATGGTACAAATTGTGGGATTATTTAAGAAAATATTAAATATCTATCCATGATTCCTGTTATATTATTTTTGACAGAGGTATCTTTCTCATCAATAATCTAGGTATGTCATCGTCACTTTCCTATACAACTCGAAATTATTCATTTTCAATTGAACTAATCTCACAACTATCATCTTCTTCAGAGCTTTGGAATTCTGAATCGGTACATTCAACATCAGAATACTTATGTCTAATAATGCTATCATTTGAGTAAGGCGGGAGCTCTACCACACCGGACATGTACTCCGTATCACACATGTCTTCTCTGTAATAGAAAAAAATATAAGGGCGTAAATTATCATTTCAAAATGTATATTATTTATTCTAATAAAAAACAGGCAAATAATGATTTTTCAATAGAGATAAAGCGTATTATAAAGATAAATATGTTTTATACAACTATATAAGCTGTAATTATATATATAAAATTATATATATATAATATTACAACTTATATACACATATATATATATATATATATAAAATATTACAACTTTATATATATATAATATTACAACTTATATATATATATATATATAAAATATTACAACTTATATATATATATATAAAATATTACAACTTATATATATATATATATAATTTTACAACTTATATATATATATATATATATATATATATATATATATATATATATATATATATATATACGAGAGAGAGAGAAAATTGAACAAACCTGATTTCAAAGTGAGCATATTTTATATAAATCTAAACTTCGATAAGGACTTGAATCGGTTGGTGAATCATGCCCAAAATATGTATTCAAAAAATTACTAGGAACTTGCAACAATAAACTCAAGTTTACAAAAAAAGTAGGTTTATTAATAATTTACCTACCCAAATAAAAAATATATATAATTTATTTATATTTTTGGTGGCTCTCCACATGTGTTCTCTTCCTATAGTTTTCCAATCCACTCTCCAAGTAAATATGGTGCATTTACTATAAAATTGTGTTTCCTTCTCCTTGCACCCTAGAATAACTCAAACCTCAAAACCTAATCACTAAATAATTCAAAGGGTCTAAAAACATTGGAGAGTGTTTATATATGAGTTACATCTTATTTGGATAAGAATGCTTCAGTTATTTTGATTAAATTAATTCAAATAAATATCGCTCTCTCTCTCACACACACACACACACACATGATATTTTTTATGATTCATATGTAATAAAATACATTCCTTTGTGAATGAAATAATTATTTTAGTACATTATTTTTTGCAAAGAAGTAATAAACAAATTGGTAGAAAGACGGTCGTTACAATAGTAAATGGCGGTTTTTCATTTAAAGTAAATTCAAAGTGCTCACACACTTGCAAATGCAAACATCACTTGATGTGCCTCTCTGTTCAGGCAGCCTTCTTTCCTTCGCACTTGCACCGGCCGCTTCACCCTCCCTCCCTACTGCCGGTCCGGCCCATAGTCCATGTTGTCTGAGCCGTCCGTGACGCTCTTACCTCTATAATCAACTCCCTTCTTCCTATTGGCTCGCTTGGCGGCCAATAGCACTTTCGTTTTCCCGAACCAATGGGAAGCTCCCTCTTCTCTGATTGGACCAGGCCAGGCAGCAGCGGAGGGTATATAACCCGGTGAAATCTTGATTCGAGTTCAGTGGTGAGCCAACCTTGGGGAACCACACTCATACGAAAGAGCCAATAAATCGTCGTTTGCAGCAAGTGTCATCGCTATTCTCATTCCACCGCAATCTACCCTACCTCCCACCGCGACTTTACGTTGCCGGGAATCTACCCTACCTCCCACCGCGACTTTACGTTGCCGGGACTCTACCCTACCTCCCACCGCGACTTTACGTTGCCGGGACGCTACCCTACCTCCCACCGCGACTTAACGTTGCCGGGACGCTATCCTACCTCCCACCGCGACTTTACGTTGCCGGGACTCTATCCTACCTCTCCACCCTTCCCCATCCACTTGTCCTCGTCATCACGGGATGGTCTACACTCGCCGCGCCGGCAAAGCCCACCGACGGAAGACCCTGGAGAAAACAGCACCGACCAAACAGTACTCAACTCGTGGACCCATTCTCTACGTTCCCGTCTACAACCACCAGACCCCCGAACACCCACACACTGCGCCCACATCTCCCAGCATCCCTGCCGCCGAGTCATCTCAGGCCTCCCCTCGTCTTCCCCTCTCACCGACCACCCGACTCCCCCCTACTCCAATTTCCCCTTTAACCCCTGAGGGCTATCATTTACATCCCCTAGCCACCCCCCAACCCGCCTACGTTTTCTCCCCATCTCTCTCCCTTACCCCCACCCACAAGACCCACGAGACCGGTACCTAATCACAAAGGCCAGTCGGAAGCTGCAGTTCCAGTAAAACCAGCTACCTCCCTCGAAACCACAAGACATGGGATAACAGTTCTGGCGCCTAAACGTGGGGCAACTCAAGACACGGGACGGATGTCCAACGGACCGACTACACGACCCCAGAACACCACACAACACTTCCGGGAGTGAACAAAACCCGGTGGCGCCCAAACTACCTCACCAAAGAAGACTACCTCACCAAAGTAGACAAGATGGTTATGACTAGAAGTCAAAAGTGTAACAACCCATCGTGTACCCCAGGAGGGGACCGACATTATGTAACCTGCACAAACTGCCAAAAGCCCTACCACAACCTTTGCATTGGCTGGGCAGACGAGCCACGTGACATCAATGAACCAGCCTACCGGTGCACCACCTGCACCGAAGCACCAGTGGAAGTACGGTATTGCCCAGGGTTAACCTGTACTGGAGAAGATGGCCGAGAGGTTGTCTGCGAGGACTGTAGGCAATACTACCACTACCAGTGCCTGGGCTGGAAAAATGAGCCTAGATACCTCAGGGGCCTATTCTTCCGATGTCCGCCGTGCCAACGGTCCACCTCATCAACTGCCAGCGCACCACCATACCAGCCGCACCTGACTGCCACCTACCAACGCCAGTGCTCAAGCTCTTACCACCTACCAACTCTACCAGACTTTCACGGTCGAGGGCATGAAGACCCTACTACTTTTACCCAACGCTGTGAGGTTCAGCTCAGGACCGCTCGAGTAGACCCGCTAGAATGGGTACCTACCACCCAACGGCAGCTTAAAGACACCGCCGCTCAGTGGTGGAAGCTATATGGCGAATATATAACGACTTGGGAAGAGTTCAAGCAACGACTAACGCACCACTTCGCCAGTACAACCACCATAGCCTCTCTCCACGCAGAGCTATACGGAAAGGAACAAACACAGACTGAGCCCGTTGAGATATTCCTTCGGCACAAAGTACGGCTGTATCAACGCTTGGCCCCCACAGCCCCATCAGCAGAAATAATCCCCCTGTTAATCGAACTTGTCCGACCAGGACTGAGACCTTTTCTTCGAGCTCCACACCCTCAAGAGTTAGAAGAACTTATCACTAGGGCCGTATCTGTGGAACGAGACCTGGCTAAAAACACTGCGCCAGTGACTACACCCCCAGCAAGATCCCAGCAACCTCATCTGAACCGCGACCTCCAAAATGTTACCACTGTCCAGGGTACCATTTTCACCGTGACTGCCCAGTGCTAAACCAACGGCACCTAGAGAAAGAAAGACCGGGAAACGCCAAGCCAGAGGACAACAGGGCCCCGCCTCTGGTAAACAGGAATCAGGGCCGCCACCAGTAATAAACAGCGTCAATCCCTCAACATCCCAACCACTCCCAAGAGTTATGTGCGAAACTCCTCACGGTCCCCTACTAGCCCTATTAGATACCGGAGCTACTGCTAATTTCATCCAATACCAACAACTCACCCCTACAAACCTGAAGAACTTACTTCCTTTCCCCACACCAATCCACCTGGCCAAGGTTGGGAGTGACCTTACCATCCGAGGCCAGATAACTTTACCGCTAACCATGCAAACCCTAGAAGCCAACGTCACGTTCCTGGTGTCCGATGAACTCCGAGAACCACTTATTCTGGGACAACCATGGTTCACAGAACAGAAGGTAATCCTGGACTACGAGAACAGCCGAGTGCTTTTTGGAAACCAGGGGCGTCATACTCTATACTGGATGCCAAGACTCAATGAGGATCCCCCGCCGGTTCCTCAAGACAAGATCAGACAACACGCCCAATAGAACGTCAAGAACAACTCCTTAGACTACTAGACCAACACCGAGCCGTTTTCAACACTCAGGGACCTCTGCGAAGAACACGCAGCATCAACCATCAAATTCGACTCAAGGACAACCAACGGATTATGGTACGGCCTTACCGCTATTCCCTGCGAAAAACGCGCTAATTGAAGACCAGGTTCAGGAGATGAAAGCCCAGGGGATAATAGAACCCGGAAACTCTGAATACAATTCACCCATTGTAATTGTGGAAAAAAAGGACAAAACTCCCCGTTTCTGCATTGATTTCCGACAACTGAACACCGCCACTATCGATGTCACTCCCCCCGCTGTCAACGTACATGACACTCTTCGAGATTTGGGAGACGCAGAAATATTTACCACCCTCGATATGAAATCAGGGTACTGGCAGATTCCCTTACACCCCGATTCCAAACCCCTGACTGCTTTCACCACGCCCAACGGAGAAACCTTGCAATTTACAGTTATGCCTTTCGGATTAAAGGGAGCCCCGAGTACTTTTCAGCGACTGATGAGTCAAGAAGTGTTAGCAGGGTACACCGGCCAGTTCTGTTTCGCCTACCTTGACGACGTGATAATCTACTCAAAGACATGGGATGAGCACCTCAACCACTTGAGCAAGGTTTTAGAAAGATTTGAGCTCCACCAACTGACCTGCAATCTGGAAAAATGCCAGTTCGGCAAGACTGAGTTGGAATACCTTGGCCATATCGTTTCTAGCCAAGGAAACGCCCCACAACCACAGACGATCAAAGCAATCACGGAAGCCCCAACACCAAGAAACCGTAAACAGCTCCGACAACTACTGGGCCTCTGCAACTGGTTACGAGAATTCGTGCCCCAAATGGCGGAACTAACAGCACCTCTCACCGAACTTCTAAGAACCAAATCCCGGTGGATGTGGAACTCCCAAACAGAAACCGCTCTACACACACTCAAAGAAGCCTTCAGAGACCTACCACCCTTAAGTCGTCCCGATCCATCACTAACCTTTACCCTACAAACTGACGCTAGCGGGATTGGACTAGGGGCAGTACTGTACCAAGAAGATGATGCGGGCAAACGAATCATCAGCCATGCCAGCGCGAAGCTAACCCCTACAGAGCAACGGTACCATAGCAACGAGCAGGAGTGCCTCGCTATCGTCTGGGCCATCAAGAGGTATAGACATTACCTGGAAGATAAACCTTTCATACTACGCACGGATAACCGAGCTCTCACCTGGCTGAACACGATGAAAGACCAACGGACCAAGCTGACGAGATGGGCACTCTTGCTCCAAGAGTTTCAATTTTCCCTGGAACACTGCCCGGGAAAACAGAACGATCTACCTGACGCGTTATCACGCCAACCCGACAGCGAGAACACCAGTTCAGAGACTCAAGACTGGGACCGGATGACCCCGCCCTCGGTCACAGGACTAGCACCACCCGAACCCGATGCACTACTAGTCCTACAGAACCAAGATGCACCTCTACATGAGCTAGTCAAGACGGAACAAAGACAGGATACAGAGATCCAAACTCAAGTTAACCGTTGGAAGGCTCTGGATACCCAAACTCGACCACCCACCAAAACAACCGACGCTCGGTTCTGGGATGAGCACTATGTCAAGGGAGACAATATCTGGAGACGCGAAGAAAGGGAAGGACCATGGAAACTCATTGTTCCAGTTCAAATCCGACAACAGGTTATTTGGACATACCACGACCACCCTCACGCAGGGCACCCGGGAGAAGACGAGACGACACGAGCCATTCAGCGAGGCTACACCTGGAAAGGCCTCCGAACGGAAGTCAGCAACTACGTTCGTAACTGCATGCTCTGTGCCTGTCGTAAGACCGGGGGGTATCAAGGGAGAGAGCCTCTAAGACCCCGTCAACCACAACGCCCCTGGAAAGTGGTAGCCTTAGACCTCATGGGGCCATACCCCCGAAGTCGCAGAGGAAAGAAGTTCATCCTAGTGATTACGGATCTCTTCTCAAGATGGGTAGAAGTATTTCCACTCGCGTCAACAGAGGTCAGACAGATAATCCAGACGATGGAACAACAATTCTTCCCACGATGGGGATATCCAAAACATCTCCTGTCCGACAATGGTCCACAGTTCATTAGCCGAGCTTGGGCGAACGCCTGTCAAAAGTGGGATGTCGAAGCCTGGACAACCCCAATCTACCACCCCCAAGCCAACCCCACGGAAAGAAGGAACCAGGAACTAAAGAAGGGAATCCGACTCCAAATCTCGGAGAATCATCGAGAATGGGATACCTTCCTGCCTATGATCGCCTTCAATCTACGATGCCGCAAGAATGGGGCCACCGGAATGTCTCCGAGTGAACTACTACTTGGCCGAACGCTATACAGGCCCGGGGAGTGGAGATTTGAAACCCCAGTACGAGAGCAGGAAGACAACGAGAACCCCAGCCAAGGATCCACCCAAAGAGAAGAACGGGCGCGAGTAAATCAAGCAAATTACCAACAACGATACACCCACCCTCCAGCACGGCCCGCCAAACCCTTCCAGAACGGTGATCTGGTGCTAGTTCGAACCCAACCACTCTCTAATGCAACAGAAGCCTACTACGCCGGCTTTGCCCCCAAATGGGAAGGACCCTACCCGGTGAGCAAACGAAGAGGAGGGTCTACTGGGTTACCTACCCAAATGGTCGATCCAAGAAAATACACAGGGACAACTACGTCCTGCACCCCCTGGTGAAAACACCGGGAAACCGCAGCTACCCAAACTACTCACAACCATGGACCCCGCACCCAATAACACCGAGGGAACAAAAGGACTGGACCCTCCCCTACCAAATAGTTCTGGATGGAGTACCAGACTGCGACCTCGACGACCTCCAATCCCTCCCAAGACAGGGTGAGGCCAAAGACCCGGGTACACGGCTACTCAAGCGCCGTGCGTGACACAGTGCGTGGTCACAACAACCAATGCGGGATGCGTAAAACGATGCGTGGGTGCGCCAACACAGGGCGTGGTCCCTCAACCCAGTGCGTGACGTGAACATAATGGTGCGTGGTTACACAACCAAGTGCGTGACGTGAACATAATGGTGCGTGGTTACACAACCAAGTGCGTGACGTGAACATAATGGTGCGTAGTTCCACAACCAAGTGCGTGACGCCAACATCACGGTGCGTGGTGAAAATCACACCCACTGTGGCTACCCCACTCAGTAAACACTGTCAAAGTGTGGCCCTAAAAAGGGCTGATTATGTGCGATAACTTGTTGGCCCTAGAAAGGGCCGTCTTATTTACTGTATTTGTTTGACCCTGAAAAGGGCAGATTATGTGTTGATTTTTTTGTTGGCCCTATAAAGGGCCGTTTTTTGCCATATTTTATTGGCCCTAAAAAGGGCAGATTGTTTGTTGATTTTGTTACTGTAACGCTAAGAAGGGCCGTCTTATTTACTGTATAGTTTTGGCCCTAAAAAGGGCCGTAGTGTATTTTCGTTATTATTATTTAGTTGTCATATATTTACGTTTTTTTTTCTCTCTCTCTGTGTCCATCAGAACTATTGAATCTAATCAATGTTAAAATTAGTATTAAATTAGCCCTAAGATATATGTAAGATGTAAATAATTTGTTGATGTAAAATTTATGTAGACCAGAGGTCACCCGTGTGCAAGTGCGCAAGCCAGTGTGGGGGATTGATGTGCCTCTCTGTTCAGGCAGCCTTCTTTCCTTCGCACTTGCACCGGCCGCTTCACCCTCCCTCCCTACTGCCGGTCCGGCCCATAGTCCATGTTGTCTGAGCCGTCCGTGACGCTCTTACCTCTATAATCAACTCCCTTCTTCCTATTGGCTCGCTTGGCGGCCAATAGCACTTTCGTTTTCCCGAACCAATGGGAAGCTCCCTCTTCTCTGATTGGACCAGGCCAGGCAGCAGCGGAGGGTATATAACCCGGTGAAATCTTGATTCGAGTTCAGTGGTGAGCCAACCTTGGGGAACCACACTCATACGAAAGAGCCAATAAATCGTCGTTTGCAGCAAGTGTCATCGCTATTCTCATTCCACCGCAATCTACCCTACCTCCCACCGCGACTTTACGTTGCCGGGAATCTACCCTACCTCCCACCGCGACTTTACGTTGCCGGGACTCTACCCTACCTCCCACCGCGACTTTACGTTGCCGGGACGCTACCCTACCTCCCACCGCGACTTAACGTTGCCGGGACGCTATCCTACCTCCCACCGCGACTTTACGTTGCCGGGACTCTATCCTACCTCTCCACCCTTCCCCATCCACTTGTCCTCGTCATCACGGGATGGTCTACACTCGCCGCGCCGGCAAAGCCCACCGACGGAAGACCCTGGAGAAAACAGCACCGACCAAACAGTACTCAACTCGTGGACCCATTCTCTACGTTCCCGTCTACAACCACCAGACCCCCGAACACCCACACACTGCGCCCACATCTCCCAGCATCCCTGCCGCCGAGTCATCTCAGGCCTCCCCTCGTCTTCCCCTCTCACCGACCACCCGACTCCCCCCTACTCCAATTTCCCCTTTAACCCCTGAGGGCTATCATTTACATCCCCTAGCCACCCCCCAACCCGCCTACGTTTTCTCCCCCATCTCTCTCCCTTACCCCCACCCACAAGACCCACGAGACCGGTACCTAATCACAAAGGCCAGTCGGAAGCTGCAGTTCCAGTAAAACCAGCTACCTCCCTCGAAACCACAAGACATGGGATAACACACTTACTACTATAACATCATACTTGGGCCTAAAAATGCATAAATAATAAACATACCTTCCTATATTGTTTAGGTGCCCAACAGGATATCTCACTAATTGGCACATCATCATCATAGACTACTTCTATAGGAGCTACAACGTTTAACTTTACCTAATTATACTCTTATAGGTGGGATTAACCGAGAAATTTTAAATATTCCAATAGAATAGTTTTCAAAATTTAAACCATATAAAATGCCGGAAAAATTGCAAGCTTAAACGTAGATTCTTGCATTCACACCAGTTTTAAGGCGATATAAAATATATTTCTTATCAAGCATATTTATAAGAGGCCACTCAATTAACAGTTTGACAGCTGTGGGAGAGAATGGAAGAAAATACAGGCTATAAATATGATATATTTATAGTATCATAGCCCGACACGTTAGCTCAGTCGCTAGCGGGATGGTCTACAGTGCAAAGGGTTTCGGGTTCGATTTGTGGTAGGGGCGTAGTATTTATTATTTGATCAATTCTTGGCCTTCTTATGAATGTTGTATATGTCTTAGAACTCATTAATTCTATTTAACCGTAGAAAGTTGCCGTATTCCTAAAATTATCAAATATTTGAACAATATAATCAATTTAATTGTAACCACTTGACTTCTTGTGTTTGCTACTTAATTACCTTAAGTGCATATATAATTCATTCACTACCTAAGTTTACCTGGATGACATATCGAAATGTTACTAGAAGTAATCCCTACTATATCACTACGCCAACAGCTGACATCTATCACATTTGATGACTGTAATAAAAACAGATGGTAATATATTAATATGATAGTTAATCACAGTAATTTAGGCCAATATTATTTATATATTTATTTTTATTTTTATTCCACTTTAAAAAAATATTCACACTAGTTTAACAAAAAATTCTAACGAACATAGCTTCAAAATGGCGACTCTCGAATTTAAACCATAAGGTTGAACATGGAGGTTAACAAGTTTTTTTACCATTGTGCAGACACGCAGTGGATGAAAATCTTTTATTCAGTTAAATATTTCAAAATAAAATAATATAATCATAAAACCCTTTATTGTATGTAAAAAAAATGAAAACAATTTTCTCTTTTCCAAGTAAATACGATGCCTGTATTAAACGGTATTAATGTATGCACTATATTACACATCAGTGGCTACTCCTCCTTAAGTGCACAGGTGCAAGTGCACCACTTATAATTTCCCACAAAATAGTATTTAACATTATTTAATTTAAATAATAACAATTAACATTTAATAGTGAATAGATTTTTTTAAGAATATATTTCTTAAAATTAGCTATGCTCTTGCGTTTTTCATTCTATTTACTATTCCACCTGTTTTCCTGACTGCTAGCGCTGTCTACTTCTACTAAACTCCAGGGGCGTGCAACCATCTGAGCATGCGCATCGAGAAGTAGAGAGGTTGTTGACCTTGCAAGTTAGTTTTAAAGTGGACCTTTAACACATGGCCTGGTGCGCACCTTGATAGCGAACTTGGCGATTTGTTTTGATCAACCAAAGCATTACTACCAGTTATAATGTTTTTTAAAGTGTGGTTTCTCTTTTTTTAATCTGTACACAATTAATTAAGTACAATGATTGTTTAAATAGTAGTTAATTAGTTCATAATAATTTACAGATTCAGTGCTTATTTTAAATATCAAAAAGAAGTTTGCGCAAAACATTAATTATAGAAAAAACTTGGCTTATGTAAATAGTTGTTATTTGTGAACGAGTTAGAGTTAGTGGTTTTTTTTTTTAAATATCGAAATGAATTCTGTGCAAAACATTTTACGAAAAAAAAATTCTTTGTGTACTCAAGAAGAAAAATTAGAAATTAAAAAACTTAGTAGACCGACACCAAATATTGTTCTAGAAAAACTAACAAAAACTAAAAATCGAGAGTTTACTAGAAAATTCAACGTAGAAACTTACAAAAAGCATCCATGGCTATGTGGTTGTAATGTAAAAAAATGCATTGTTCTGCTTTCCGTGTTTACTCTTTGGTGGTGACTTATCTTGGACGAATTTAGGTATGACTGATTTGAACCATTTAAGTGAGCGAATTAAAAAGCATGAAATATCATTGTTACACAAGAACAATTCTTTAGATTTGGCTGTACTTGGCAAGACCAACATACGATCACAGATTCTGGCTACAGAAGAGCTATCGAGCTTCACAATAAAAAAGTTACTAACAACAGGTATGTTTTAAATATTATCCTAAATTGTATTCGATTCTGTGGCGCTTTCGAACTGGCCCTTAGAGGTCATGACGAAACTGATTCATCTTCTAGCCCTGGAATATTTCGTGGACTTGTCAATTTCAGTGCGGAGTTGGATGATGCTTTGAAAGGGCATTTAGAAAAGTCTACAGTTTTTAAAGGCACCTCTAGTTCAATTCAGAATGAAATACTTCAATGCATGCTGGATATTTGTCATGAAGAAATTTCAAAAGAAATTAATAATGCCAGTTATTTGGCTGTTATAGCTGAAGAAACAACTGATGTCTCAGATACTTTTCAAATGGTTATAATTTACCGATATATAGTAAACGGAAAGCCAGTGGAAAGATTTTGGAACTATGTAAATCCCCCATTTCACGACGCTGCATCTTTGTCAAATTGTCTCAAAGAGGAAATAGATCAACATGTAGAGAAAGAGCCTCATAAGTTAATAGCACAAGCATATGATAGTGCTTCAGTTATGAGTGGATCTCTCAATGGTGTTCAGGCTAAAATAAAGCAGAGCTATCCTAACACTGCTTGTGTTCACTGTCATGCACATCAACTAAATTTAATAATGTCAAATGCAGCTTCAATTAATCGTAATGCCCGTATATTATTCGCCAGTTTAGGAGGATTTTGTACATTTTTTTCTAATTCCCCTCAGAGAACAGCGATTTTAGATGAAGTTGTGGATAAACGTTTACCACGATCAGCACCTACAAGATGGAACTTTCATTTTCAAACAGTAAA
This sequence comes from Timema cristinae, assembly GCA_039000515.1. Lineage (NCBI taxonomy): Eukaryota > Metazoa > Arthropoda > Insecta > Phasmatodea > Timematidae > Timema > Timema cristinae. The sequence continues at coordinate 28,204 of JBCFYV010001203.1, read as the reverse complement.
CACAGTTTGCGAATACAGAGAAGAACTTATCAAGTGCATGGACACAATAGAAACGAGGGATGACATTAAACATATAGCTACAATTGAACAAGCGTCTGGTCTGAAGAGAACATTAGAGGATGATGTTTTTATATTTTGGCTAACTTTTTTTCATAAAATAATGCCTCATGTAGATATATTGTATAAACAGTTGCAAAAAAGGGAAACTGATCCAGCGTTTGTTAAAAAACAAAATAGATTGTTTCATAGAGGAAATTTCCAAAATAAGAAATGAAAATAATATAACTGATAATCTTGATGAAAATAAAATAAATCGGAGACGAAATGAGAGCCACACTCGTAATAGAGAGGCTAAAGAGGTTTGTGACGTCATCATCTGTCAAGCAAAAGACAGATTCAGCTTTACTGGTCATCTTGTTGCTGTAAATTTGTTTAAGCCAGAAAAGTTTTCTGATTATTGTAAGTTGTTTCCTGATAACTATTTAGAACTCACAACAAATTCGTACCCATTTTTAGATGCAAAAAAACTACGCACAGAGCTAAGTATCATTTATGTCAGGGATGAATTTCGAAATATGACTGGCGCTTTGACTCTGTTCTCATTTATAAATGAAAACAATTTAAGTGAAATTTTTGAATAATGCCTAAAACTTTTAAATATTATTATAACAATCCCTATGACAACGGCAGAAGCAGAAAGATGTTTTTCTACACTAAAACGTGTCAAAACATTTTTAAAAATACTATGCACCAGGAAAGGTTGTCAGCTCTTGCCATGCTGTCTGTCGAGAGAAACTTTATTATGAATATTTCAGACTTTAACTCTAAGAGTCATTGAGAAATTAGCAAAATCTAAAGAAAGAAGAATGGAGTTTTTATTTAAAGTAGCTTGAGGCGTTTAAGATTAAATTGTTGGGTGTTTTGTAAATAATGTCTTCATTTATTATGTGAGTAATTTATTCTAAGGTGTTTAATTATTTATGATTGCGCCAGCAAAGTAAAAGATTGTAATAATGTAGGTGTGATCAATTTTTTTTTTTTTCAAATTAATGTTGGTTTGTAATGTGCTGTAAATAACAGCTCAGAATGTCAGTAATTTACTAAAAATTTGGTATATTTTTAGCTGTCAATATTTTTACCATCAAAACTTCGTAATTGTATAATATGGATTTTTCTTTTAAAGTCGAATCCTATATTTGTTTCGAAGCTACACACACCCCCGTACTGCTGTGAAATATTAGCCTAAGTAAAACGATATGTAAATATAGATAGGTATGCTATATTAAAAGAGTATATATCATATTTTAGAATATTTGAATTGTGCACCACCTATTTTTTTGGTCACGAGTCGCCACTGTTACACATAGTCAATAACGTTCCTAAACGAAGAATAAGTATGTTTAATTATGTTTAAAATATTGTTTCGTGTTGGATAAAAAGAAATTATTTAAAAAAATTAAATAGTATGAGAAAACTTAAGTTTACGTTATTTTAAATGTAACACATAACAGGTAATAAAAGATATTTACATTTATAACAAAACTGTGATCTTTTACAAGTGTTGGCAACCCAAAACCTAAACATATGATTTTCGGAATGCCATACAGGTAAAAACCTATCGTGAACGGACTTTATATATTAATGCTTTGATAATCACTGTCTATGCACACATTATATTTACTTATAGTCTAGGCCTAACTAATTTGAGGAAAACCATCCAGATGATTTAAAATGTAGATAATCACAAAAGTTTAATGTTAATTAAAATGTAATTAATCAATAAAATTTATCATGCATGTAATCTCATATGAACCAAGATCTAAGTCAGACTGACAGCATAAATATTCTTACCTCTAATTAAAATATAAATACATATAAAAACATAGATAATTTAATTGAAGATAATAATTGCAGTTTTCACTAAATTGAAGATTGTGAAACTATTATTTCCATATGCATATTAATTTATTCAGAGTAATAAGTTTAGCCAAATTAAGTTATATAAAATAATGCCTTTTTCTGCATTATTAATGACTAAACTTGTTCAAATGACTTATAAATTAAAACATTATAAACTGCCTAAATTGCTATTTTTTCATGAAAAAGATTATTTATACAATGGCTGTAAAAAGTGCTATCAAATGTTAAGTATTTATTTCATTATTCTTGATATGCGATGGGTCGAAACCTTGGGCGATCGATTACAGCCATTTATTGTTTACTAGATTGTATATTCTGTGTTACTGATTCTGGAAACCCCCTAACATATAAAATAAACATAAAACCTATCTGCCTAAATACATTATGCTCATTCTCGGTTTCAAAACTTGACGTTTTCCAGGTTGTGATGGAAGGAACCATTGCTTATTATTTTAATAATTTTATATACATAGTTTCTTTACAGTTCACAGAATCACAAATAAAAAACAAATCTAAAAATTACTACATGTTTTAATAATGAAATAACCCTGATAGTGGTATAAATATCAATATCACTACAATATGAGTCCAATTATTTTAAGAGACAACTTGTGAATGATCGTTCAAACAGAAATCTCGAATCTCGCAAGGACTGCAGATTACTTGTGTGTCAGTGATAATACAGCTGGAGGCGGGCTATCGGGCTATCACTCGTTCTTGTCGATTAAGCTACACTTCCCTACAAAGTTTTGATCCCGTGAGCCAACTTGGAATTTCAGTGCATATTTTTATGTCATACGCAAATCAAGTTATTCAGTAAAACGTTGCATATTTAAATCTGAATATTTTTTTAATCTTAAGTATACACATCTATTAATTACATGAATACTAATATTTAATATTCATAGATGAATTAGTATTAATAAACAATTGTTGAATTGTGTTGATTTTAAGGGAACTTTAAGTATATTTAAATAGAGTATGCTTATACCTACGCTAAAATCCCAGCTTTATCAAATAGGTATCGTATTAAAGATACCAAATTTCAATTTTCAAAATTTTATTTTAAAAAGTGTGGCCTAAAACTACGAGTAAATTCGGGAATCGTAAAAATTTAAGTTTCTTACCCTCATAGCTCTTGAATAGAAATAGATAAAAATACATTTTTTGTGTGTAACATTTCATAGAAGAAAACTCTTTTGAATGGCGAAAAAAAAAATCTGTACATATGGCCTTAAGGCGGTGTGTTGAGCTTTCAACTCTCAAAATAGATGGCGTTGCTAACGTTATACGAACTGGTGAATTCCAGCCATCAGGTTGGCAGTATAACTGGTTTGTTTAAACAATTGGGAGGCTGGCTGAGAACGACCGGTAATCAGTAAAGGCTGCAAGAAAACTTTTCCTAGAACTGATAGAGATAAGAAGTGTAGTGCCGGACTGTAAAGTGTGTAGTGACCAAGTTGGACAAACGTGGGGAGATAAACGTCAAGATACAATCACACTCTCGAGCAGAAAAATTAGTTTATTCATTCCAGTCAGCTAGACGTCCATTAACCTGTAGTACCACTTTTGAATTTAGAACCTTTTGATACCAAAGTTTAGTACTAGTTTTGTACCATTTTGTACCCGTACCCGTTTTGGTAATTAGCATATCAAAGTGGTGACTCTAGGTTAATGCAGTTGTACCACTTTTTAATTTGTTTTATGCCAAAGTTTTGTACTAGTTTTGTAACATTTTGTACCACAAATAAAAAGTTTTGTACCCGTACCCATTTTGAGTTATTAGCATATCAAAGTGGTGACTCCAGGTTAATGCTGTTGTACCAATTTTGAATTTGAACTTTTTTTGATGCCAAAGTTTTGTATCCGTACCCATTTTGAGTAATTAGCATATCAAAGTGGTGACTCAAGATTAATGCGGTTGTACCCCTTTTGAATTTTGAGCTTTTTTGATGCCAAGTTTTGTACTAGTTTTGTACCTTTTGTACCACAATGAAAATGTTTTGTCCCGTACCCGTTTGGAGTAATTAGCATATCAAAATGGTGACTTAGGTTAATGCTGTTGTACCACTTTTGAATTTTTTTCAAATAAATATCTGGAGAGTTTAGTGATAAATAATAATGTATACTTATTTTTCAGAGAAAAATTCATTTAAGGTAAAATTAGAGATAACTTATTTTTGAAGATTTTGTCACTAACTATAATAACCTATACAAGAGAGTATGTAGCTTACGATTTTGTCGTAACATTTAATTGAGTTTATTAGTAAGCAGGTAAAATAAAAAATAACTAAAATTTAATGTGCTAAATTTGGCCACTGTGCTTTGGTTAATTTTAAAAATTAAAGGCTAAAGATGCAATAAAATATTTAAAAAGCGTTTCATTTCGAAGACTAGAACAATTTTGACTATAAATATATCTGTTATTTTTATTACTGATATCACCACGTCATACTACCTGTTCATGTTATACACATATATGATAATCTAATTGGGTAGTAATGAGGAAAGAAGCATTTGAGAGGTTATCTACCAGCATTTTTATTTTGGTAGATGGGGAAACAATTTAGGAAAAACTACCCTCAATAGCCCCGACCAGGATTTGCACCCCAAGTGCTCCGCTATCAGCAGGCCAATTTAACACTGAGTGACACCTTAGACCACTCAGCCACTGAAGTGGGTATCTGTTATTTAATACGGTGTTTACAGTTTTCAAACATCTATAGGAGTTTACACAATTTTCCAGAAATAAATGTTTTTGGGAATAATTTTTTATCTTATTGGTAGAGTTTAACTTGAGTAATATCTCCATGGTGTCAGCCTGCAAGAAGCCTATACCAATCGAGAGGCTACCGTATGTTGGCGAAGATAGTGCCAACATTTTCAAGCTGAGGGTGTCATGTGGTTAGCACAACGAGCCCTCCAGACTTCTATCTCAGTTTTCTAGACTGAAGCGCTACTTATTCATTCAATTATCTCCTCATTTGTCCTCACGAAGTTGATTTTGGTTCCGTTTCAGACCCACTGCTTCAAAGACAGAATTAGAGGCACTGGGGATCGAACCTGGGACTTCAGGATCTGAAGCCAGTAAATCTGACCACTATACAACAGAAGCGGTCGGGTATCAACTACTTACTTACTTACTTTATGGCATAGGGAACACAAAAGTATATTAACTTTAATAGTTTTAAATATATTTTTCTTATCATCGGCTCCATGTCGTGTCAATATTGCTAAAGTGCTATGACTGATCACTGAGTGCGTAAATTAATCAGCTCTAGTAGCTTGACTAGTTCGATTCCCTGTTAGGTTGAAATTACTTAGTACTAGCGTGATACGAACTCGGCCAGGCACAAGAGATTTTGAACATACAATAAGTGCGTTACAGAGTGTTAGTAACATTTACTTTCAGCTAAGAGCTTTTTTAGAAAAATACTTGAAACATCAGAATAATCGCTACATTGTTATATAGAAATATTTATTTGTATCTTAATTTTGATATTATTTCTACAATAAATAAAATAGTATCGCTACACATCCATTGTACTTAAATTAGTAGATAGAGATAGCCTAAGCGCCAGTAATATGCATACCATTAAAAAACTTACCCTTTACGACAAGCAGTTAAATAATCAATTATATCTTTGAGTTTCTTTGTGCACCCTTTCTTCCATCGACCCATGCTTCATAAACTTGTTATTCACAAGGATATAAATTAATATTTTGTAAATACTTCTCCACCACAAAATTTATATAATCCATTGGATTTTGTTCGATAGAAAAAAGGTCACATATTGTTAATTATATAAAAAGTAATCACCGTGGGTACTTATTGTTCGAGACTCGATACATTTCTGCCGAAACGAGCGCACAAACTGCGAGAATGCAACAGGTTCAAATTAAAAGTAATCACATTTAACAAGCTAATAAAATAGAATTAACATTTTCACACCTTGATTGCCAAAAACTTCGTTCGTTAACTTTTTGAAAAATAACTTATTCCAAAGTCCAATGAGAGTCAAATTCTAGACCGTAAAATAAAAACTAGTATATAAAATTATACTGAGAACGTCTCCAAATTACATTTAGACCAAATTTTATTTAAAATAACTATGTTTGATATGAGCAGGAATGTTTATTTTTTATTTATTATGATAGTGGATTAAAAATTCAATGTACAGTAGTTTTCATATACTTTGAATATTAACACTTATTATTACAATTATTCCAAAGTCCAATGAAAGTCAAATTCTAGACCGTAAAATAAAAACTAGTATATAAAATTATACTGAGAACGTCTCCAAATTACATTTAGACCAAATTTTATTTAAAATAAATATGTTTGATATGAGCAGGAATGTTTATTTTTTATTTATTATGATAGTGGATTAAAAATTCAATGTACAGTAGTTTTCATATACTTTGAATATTAACACTTATTATTACAATGTGGAGTGCTCAAGAATGAGAAAACCCAAGAAAGAATGTAAGATAAGAGTGAAGAATTTTACATGTTTTACTTCCTCAGTTAAATAAGGGCTAATGTCATAAAACTTTGTGTATGGAGAAGCATGTGGTTTTTTCTTTGAAAATAATGTATCACTAGAGTAATACTCTCATTGAAGTAAGTAGGGACCAACTATAATTATTTACACAGCAGGAATTCTTTGTGAGTATTATAGTTACTGAATATATTAAGATGTTTATATTTAACTACGCTAATTTTCATAATTAGACATTGGCCTCTCTTATCCTAATGCACATGGTATTAATGTTTCTTTGACTCAAGAAGGTCACAGAGATTAGCTTCACCCTCCACTGCAACCTGAATTCCGATACAGCAGGTTAGCCAACGCTTGCTAAACGATACTAGCTTGTAAATGGGTAATGATCATACTAACGGCACCTATTATCAGCTAAGACAACTATTTGCAGAAGGAAAAGTTGTATTTAAAACCATGTGTTTTGACTAGAGTGTCGACTTGCAAGTCGTTAGAGCTCAATATCATCGTGACTATTGAAGCTGACCCAAATTAAAAAATATGTCTAAAAATAAAAATAAATTATTCATTAAATAATATGTTATAAACAAACACTCTAGCTTAATTGTACAAAGAAAATAAATAAATCAATTAATAATTTTTGTTTTCCCATTTAGAATGCATTGAAATGGAAACATATTAGTGAAAATATTTCAATAACTATTTTTAGCATGGTTTTAAAATTCCATTAAGAATTATGAAAGATGCCCAGATATGTTACTAAAATAAATAAAAAACAACAATGTGAATTATTAAATATTTTTTTGAAAACAATTTTTTGTTTAGAATTGTGAATTTATGGGTAGGCACAACCTTAAATATATTCAAACCAATCGCTCTTTATGAGTACTTTCTAAACATGTATAGTTTAAAGGGAGAATGTAATAACATCAAGTAAATATTTTAAATATTTGATCAATAATTTCCTAAATTCATTCAATCCTATCAATTTTTATGCATCCCTTATTAACATTATGGACTAAATCAATTAAAGCATAAATAGTATTTACTTAATATTTGCTTTCAGACCAACTTCATTTATCCTTATGCATATATTATAAACAATAATCACCTTCGTCCATCATCTTTGATCAAGAAGGGACTATGATGTTTTAAACAAAGGACATTTAATCAATATTAGTTTTAAGGTGTAAAAAATATTTTAAAACAAACCAATTGAACCTCACGTGTACTTTCTATACCCAAATATTCTTCACCCCACCATCTTAGTGCAGTGATTCCCAACCAGGTTTCCGCGAGAATTTGCAAAAACTTACGAAAAAACAGCACAACTTGCCACCTTTTTGTGTAAATTAATAAACAAATTAAAATATTAAGATTTCAACGTGACATTAAATTAAAACAAAGAGGCCTTTTGAAAGTTTAGCCTGGTTAGATATTTTCTTGATAGTTATTAATCAAGAAACGAGAGAGATTTAGGGTGCATTTTCTTAAAGATGACTGACGTGTGTGGCCCACACTGCTACGTTTGAGTAGCTAGTACGCCCTTCTAACACACTACGTCACATACCTGTGATTGGCCGAGACAGGTCACGTGACCCCGTCACCTGGCTCTCTTATTGGCTGCTATAAAGGGCAGACCCGAATTGCGCCAGTTATTAAGGGATTAAAAACGGTTTACTAATCCCAGACCCGAATTGCGCCAAGTCAAGTTCAGGTAGTCGGTGAGGGAGGTGGGGGGGATGATACAAACAAAGACCATCGCAAACAAGCTCTCGCCACTTCATGTCTTTCCGCCCTTAGTAAAGGAATGTAAAAACGCTCTAAGTGCCCCCAAAAGACTTGTAACAGTAGTATTGACATCCGTCTGTCCAATACTTATTAATTGTCTCGACAACAGTGACTGTCCCGGTGTATTTTTTAATTATTTTTTTCGGGTTTTGTGTGAACTGTGAAAAATTAACGATAATTATTGATATGGAAAGGATTTATAGTGAAAAAGGGAAAGTTCTGATTGTCTATTATAATTATACGTATCGACAGGTGAATCAATTAAAGTTGACGAGGGAAGAGAGGTGGAGATGCACTAAAAAGGACTGCAAGGCTAAAATATTTACTCTTGATGGTGGAAACATTTTCTCGTGGACAGAAAACGAACACAACCACGAACCACTACTAGATTAAGAGTTGAACAGAAGATCCATTAGCAACGCAGTTAAGAGGAAAGCTGATGAGATTGAAGTAAGGCCTTCAAAGTTAATCCACACAGAGGTACAGACACAGAAAAAAACTATAAAAACATTAGACCCGCAAGGACATTAAATGTATCAGGAATAACATTAACTACACTAAACTAAAAACACTGCCAAAGTTGCCTAAATCTTCCGAAGAAATTCAATTTGCCATAGATTCAATTGAAATAAAAACTATTCAAGATGAAAACTTTTGTTGAGAAACTAAAAAGAGAAGGGATCGTGACATTTTCTTGGCCTCGAATCTTGAGTATTTGTGCCAGAATGAAATTGTGTTAATGGATGGAACCTTTGAATACGCACCGAAACATTTTCTTCAGCTTTTTACTGTACATAGGTATTTCGAAGGGTCATATATACCTCTAGTCTTTTGCCTACTTAAAAACAAGAAAAAGCAGAGCTACATTGACGCAATGAGAATTCTAATGGAGGAGTGCGAGAAGAGACAACTTCACCTTCAACCTTTATACATTGTGATTGATTTCGAGCAAGCGATTCACGAGTGCATCGTGTCGACTTTTCCACAAACCAGGATAGTAGGCTGTCGATTTCATTTAGCACAAGCATGGTGAGCAAAACAATTTTATCTTACAACTTTACATAAATAATGTTATATAGTTTGTGACTTGATTATTATATTTTTCACTCTTGAAGATTTTTTAGAACTGCGTTTTACTAACTGCAAAAGACAGATAATAAGTCTAAGTTGAAACAATCATTCATTGAAAAAAACTTAAACAGTTTAGGAATGGAGAAATATTATTATTATATTATTATTATTATTATTATTATTATTATTATTATTATTATTATATTGCGCCACGTCTTACTACCCATTCGGGTTATACGCACTTACGCTAATGTGTAATGGTAGGGTGATTGTGGGATGAAATGAAGGACCTACAGTTTAACGTGGAATCCAAACCACGGTGGAGGCCTGGCATTCCCCACATTCACAAATTGTGATTAATACACGTCTTGTCAGAGGTGAAGGAAGGGTTTGGTAAAATGTAGAAATAGACAGATTAGCTTAGTGAAGTGTGTGTCCTTCCAAAACTCCTTTGTATGACTTGTTTATATTATGTTTGTTATACTATTATTTAGCATACATATAGCGATTATTGACAATGTTCTAAAAACGAAAAATTCACTTTGATATAATTTTGTTTGGTTTATATTTTTGACTTGTGTCCTTCTTACAGCCAGACAGAGCATTGATATTATTTATGTTCAGAGTTGGTGCAATTCGGGTCCTGTCTTGGGAAGGGGGGTATTGGCGCAATTCGGGTCCGGTCTGGGGGGGCACTTTTAAGCTATTGGCGCAATTCGGGTCCGAGCTAAGAGAATTGGCGCAATTCGGGCGAGCCCGCTATAAATAGCCTCCTTCCCCCACCCACTGACCTACTTTTCTCCGCCTCCTCTACAGCCTACAAAACCCCGGACATGTTGGTTCTTGATTATTAATGATTGTTAATAATTTTTATCCTTAATTGATTATTGTTAATTAATTAATTGGTAGGATAGAGGCGTTGGAGATTTAATTGGTGGGATAGAGGTGTTTTTATTATTGATTAGGACGCTGTAGTTGATTTTATTAAGCATAGAGCCACCCGCGGCTCGCGCTCCATGGTAGGATTAAGGTGTTGGAGTTTTAGGGCGCTGTAGTTTATTTTGGGGGAGATGAGGCCTCGGCACGAACTTCGCGCTATGGTTGTCGTTGGTAAAATGAAAATTGGTTCCTCCATCACAAGGATCTGTCCAGCACGAACCTCGCACCATGGCTGTCGAGGGGGTTTCCTCCGGCACAAGTCTCTGTCCTGCACGAACCTCTCCTGACGAGCGTTCGTGGTAGAGTGTGATAAATGTTTCCCCTGCTTTCACTTCCCCCCTCCTGGCGCCAATATGGCAGGTCGACAAGTTAGGAAAGAATAGATCATGACCTCGACAACCTTTGGTATTACCAGTGACGTAATCATCGCGTGTTATGTCGCAACCATGGCGCCAGTATGTCGGCCCGACAAGACGAGTTGAGACAAGAATGGATATGGAGGTCATTGACCCTGGCGCCAGGTTGGCTGGCAGACAAGTCAGGAAAAGAAAAGACCGTGACCTCAGCAACCTGGGTTTTTTCCTATGACGTAATCATTGCGTGTTATGTCGCAATTCTAGCTGACATATGCACAATCATGGGCCACGGAATCCGTAGATAGGGGTCGCTATACGGGTAAAAAGTTTACTAAAATTATTTGTTTGGTATCGTCTTTCACAATGAACGGATGTGTGTATCCGTCACGGACCAGAGGAGTAGGGTAGAATTGTTAAAGAGTTTATGTGGTGTGAGGGAGAGTATAAAACAACCCTCCCCCCGAGTGAGATATGAATCCACTATCTCCAACTGCCATAACGTGTACCCGACCCCCCGATAATTCTTAAACAACAAAGAATTTAATGTTTCCGTGTATAAAAATTCATAATTAATGGCCGTAAATATACATCAAGGCCGAATACATGGCGGCAGTATGGCGGGTCGTCAAGACAAGAATAGATCGTGCCCACGAATGATGGCGCCAGTTGGTGGACAGAAAAGGCAAGATGGGACTCGTAAGGGAACAAACAGTAAATAAAACACAGATATTTCAAATATACATAAATTTATTAAACAGCACAATTATACATTTTTACAGGAATGTCTCATATATTCGTTCATAAGTTTTTCTACAGTGTCTTTAGATGAGTTAGTAAAATTGTTTTTAGTTCACAATTCAACATGTAATAGTCCAAACCGAAGACTTGACGTGTATAGTAGGTAGAACTGATAAGATCCAGGTTTTGATGTGCGTTTCACCGTAGGATGTTCTAGATCGATGACATCCATCGGTTCTGTTAGCGTGTCGCATACATCCACGACAAGCGTATCGATCAAATCATTGCAATAGTGGGCGACGGGTGTCAACCACATGTCCCTTCGATCGACGGCGACGTCTATGAGGTCCCACACCTAACAAAGACGTGCCCAGCTAGGTGCTAGATAGGCCACCCATTTGAGTCCTGCATATTGTTTCTCGCAGATGACGACCATGTGGTCACCGCACATGTGTCTCAGAGAGATTTCATGATTAGTCAGATTAATCTTCTAGGAGATTGTGTGTTGCTGAAAAACTTTGATATGACATACTTGTAGCTGCCCAGTTCTTGCCATTCTGTACGATTAAACTCGGCGCAGTTCCCTACGCATTTTTCTAGCTGGACATAGGGCGTAAAGTTGTTCTTGACGCTCATGCCAACGATGACTCGCTTGGCGTCGACTCTATCCAGCGGGAACAATGGGTTGAAAATGCTGGTGATGGCGAGCGGCTTCATCGGCTTTGCTTTGCGGGCGCAAACGTCTTGACCTTCCATGATGTTTAGTGGTTATGGGCAACACGTTGACGAGACGCCGCTTTTATATGCGCAAGCCGTTGGACACGGCCTCTTGAAGGGCGGCATGCCCCTTCAGTCTTGAAAAATCAACTGTAATATCTCACCACCTTAGAGTCGTTGGCTCTATGATTGGTGGGCGAGAATAGGCTTTGGAAAGTTTTTAACGGTATGTTCTGGGTGCGATAGAGAAAATACATGAGATATTAATGGCCGCAAACATCTGAGGTGATGCTTTGAAGTTGTAGCGTGCTATGGGATGTGCGAAAAGTGTTTTTGCGTATAAATGCCAGATGTGACTTTATACGGGTTGGGAAACCATAACTGTCAAAGTATTCTCCCACGCCATTCTTGTCGATAAAAATGGCGACCCAATGCGTCCCAGGCTTGGTGTGTGGATCGGTGTTGATGAGAAGAGCGGCAGGTCGTGCTATTCTTGCGGGTAGTTGATCAGCAGGGAAAACACCCAACCGTACAAAACGGAACCACGGGTTGTTTTTCAGCACACGTCTTATGGTGTGCGTGTCCATCTTCAATCATCCAATCACGAAGTCCCCAGACGATAGAGGCCGAACAGAAATTCCATACAGAACTATTTGCAATGCACATGGTGCGGCCAATTTAAGTGTTTTCAGTGACGAACAACCTTTGTCGTACAGATCTACGATGGGTGTAGGCGTGTATTTGACTAAAAACATTTTCTTTGATGACCCCTTGACGTATACAGTTTATGCACGCGTTGTGGCACGGGAGATGAGGGATTCAAGCAGGCTGTAATCCACCATCACCGCTATCCCAGGTGATACCGTGCAGATTGTTGACTATATAATCGGCTTTCTTTCTGGTATCGGTGGAAAGTTCATCGATAGCGTATGGGGGTTTTAACACCCAATGTTGAAGTAATGTGCCGCATTCAGATAAAACACTCAGTTCCTTGACGATAAACTGTTTGTTGTCGTCAATGAAGCTATGGAAATCTACAATGACGTCCATGACTTAAATGAGGAGTAAGGGGGTGGGAAATGTTTAAATAAACTTCCATAATCGGTCACAACATTTCTGTCCTTGTCATCGGTGATGATCTTGGCAAACTCCTCGTACATGATACAGTTGACGGTTTCGGGGAGAGCCATGGTGAAGCTGACTTTGATGCTCAGAGTCCTGTGCTTCGTAAATTCCAATGCGATGTCATGTGGGCACAGATTAGGTGTGAGATCGAAAGCCATTAGATGATATCCTTGGGGAAGGCTTCTCGCGTGATGTCACTACCTTCGTTCATGAAATGGATACCCGTTCCAGAAAACAGCGTGTGGTAGGACAGGATATAGTGTACGTTTGAAAAATCGGGCTGTAACGGTTTTGAAGTTACTTGTTCCCCGTCCAGGTACAACGAGACATGGTTCATGCAGAAGGTTTGAAAGTTTAACGGGTTCTTGGTGGCGTCTCCGTTGAACGCCACGTTTGATACAAATCCCACGATGCATCGTTTGGGTAAATGTCCGATGAATACGTTGTCCAGTGATTTCCCTTGCACGCCTAGGAATAGTGAGTGTTTTTACTTCAACACGGGTGATGGGATACTTTGCCGGGTGGACGATTAATGCTTTGGAGTGTGCCAACAGTATAGAAGGTGCTACTTTGACACGTCGCACTAGAAGGCCTGCTTCAACGATGTGAACATTAAAGTGAGAGAGTTCAGGGACCGCCATAAGACTAGACCCGTCACGGGAACGGACCAACTTGACTCTGAGTTCTTTGCCGTTCAAAAGTTATTTCACTTGTTAAACACGTCACCATGTAGATACCCCAAAGATCCACCATCTAACTTTTTGCGGTGAGACTGCGACGGGCCTCAAATCCTTGTTGCCTGCGTTAGCCTCCTCAAAGATTCCGGGGTGTCTGCGAACCACAGACCACAAGTCAAATGTGTTCTTTTGGCTTCACTGTTGTAATTGAGCAGCGTCTCAATGTACGCTCTATAGGCATACGTGTTTCTGGGTGGTGAGACTAGTTTTTGGTTTAAAAACACATCCACCTGTGTGAATAGCGAATACAACCAGTTGTTGACGGGTGTGGTCTGATCAACCTCTGTGAAAGCGCCACCGTCGGGTTTCATGATGGCCACCCTGATATAGAGCATAGTCTGTGAAAGATCGATGTAGAACTCGCCGTGTCCGGTAACGGTAAATTCGATGGGTGAATCATCAGTGAGGGAAGATACAGGTTTGTACTGGAGCCATTGCCCGCTTTCAAGACTGGTTTGAGTGGGTGGCACGGAAAAGAGATCGAGTTCTCTGCTGGCACACTTGCAGGACTGGGGGTATAAAAATGACATTTTAACTGAAAATATCTTTAGCTTCTTTCTTGACATTTTTACGTTGGGCAACGACAGAAGACTGACGTTGTTACTTCTTACGACGATCTTTATAGCCTGAGCCGGTAATCAGCGTGTTGATCTTCTGTTCAGCCTTGCGTTTCAAGTTTGTTCCAGCCTCGCCGACACGTTTCCGAAGGGCTTCTTTGAAAGGACGCGGTTGATTGGCAACGTTGGAGAGCACGTCGATACCCATGTGAAGCGCCTGTTTTCCAATGGCTTTAGCGCCGCTTCTCAGCAACGTTACGACGCTTTTGAAAAGGCCACTGAAAAAACTCCCTATCCCGTGCCGCCCATTGATAGGGAACACCGTGGTAGATCAAAGATATTCCTGTTCCAGCCTTGTTGACGTAGTATCTTTGGTAGGGACAGTTCATGTTGAGCAGCGTCAAAAATGAAGTTTCACGCACACTTTTCCAAACTCGAATGGTACAGGTTCACCAGTGTCGGTTCTTATATTGATTTCCAAGATTTAAATTTCCCTTCTAAGCAGTGGCATGTAGTGCAACGGATCATAGCTAACTGTCTTATGTATGCCGTAGAGATAATTTACATTGTTGATACTAACGAAACGTAACAGCGGTGCCACAATGTCACCCACGGTCTGAGGTTCAACGATATCCATGTAGATGTACATTTGCGAGAGCAAGCCTAGTAAAAATTTGGCACCATGCGGTGACTTTGGTACTTTGATCAGATTAGTCTGAGGATCAAAGCCGAGCTTTAGACTTAGTTGGGTTGATAGACTCAGCAGCTGTATATCTGGTGTAGAGATAACCTCCACTTTTTTGTTGGGGCTTGTGTACTTGAATACAACTCCGGAATTCCCTTGAAACGCCTCCATGTCGTTTAGAGCTTTGATCAATTCATGGATAGTGCTGTAGTTTCCAGGAGGGATATATTCCTTGAATATATTTTCCACGCCATTACCGTCCACCCTGTTGTACCATACAATATTTTGACATTCGGGTATGGTGGTGAAAGTACAAGGATATTGAAATTCAGCCAGAGCGACTTCCCACCGCCGCTCGAGTGTAAGAATGTAAGGAAGTTGCGTGGCGAAATTCGTGAGCGTATTTTTCGGAAATATCCCATATAGCTGTCGCTTGGCAAAGTGAGGTAAAACTGATACTTAATGGTAGGGTGCTGACGTAACTGGCAGAAATCCAAGAATTAAACTTGGCGGGGTAACCTTTCCACTGCACGTACACTTTGTTTCTGGCGCCTTTACCCTTGACACGTAGTATTTTATCAACTTTAAATGTTTCAGGGAGACGTACGCGCTGCAATTCAGGCTCGTAAAACGTCCCCTCCAGTTCTTCGCCGTCAAGATCAGTGAGTCTGTAGAAGACTGGTTGTCGCAACACGACACTGCTGACTTTTAAAATCTCTTCGCTCCAATTGCTTTCGTAGCCCTTTTCAAACAGCATTTTGGATTTGCTAATACGCACCGTGTCACCGACTTTTATTTTAGGCTTCGGGTTTGGACGCATTTTGCCGTACAGATTATCTCTGACTGAAGCACATTAGTTTCTGAAACGTCGGAGGGTGCCATCTTGATACTGGAATGTTTGGCACCGTTGTAAGCGTCGACTAGATCTTGGAGGACGTCCACATACCGATACGTGTGATTTTTGGTAAAGTAGCGCCACATGCGTCATTTCAAAGTTCTATTGAACCGTTCTACGATGCTTGCCTTCACGTCTGGATTATGAGTGGTGTAGTAATGCATGCCTTCTTGCTTGAGAAATTTCCGGACTAGACGTGCCATGAACTCTGTCCCCTTTGTCCGTCTGTATACTTAGAGGTTCACGGCCGCTTTGCTTCAAAATGTCCCGAAAGGCGTCCCTCACGACGCTCCCCGTCCTGGATGGAAGCGTCCTTGCCCATGCCATCATGCTAAAACACGTCGATGATGGTGAACAAGTACACTGCACCGTCGTTGTATTTTCTGAGACTTCGCATGTCGTTGAGATCGGCTTGCCAGAGATCGTCAATGTTTGACACCACGTACTTGTTTCGTGGAAATTTTTTTAGCACAGGTTTGTGTAGGGTATAAGCGTCCTGCACACGAAGCCATTCTCGTACTTTTTCGGATATTTCTTGGACGGCTTTATGAGCGACGCCGCACCTGCAAACCCCGCAGGGTGAGAAGGGTCGTAGTAGATGTCGGCTAAACGGTCCATTAAGCTCTGAACGGCAGCCACCTGTTTTCATCCACCCTTTTCAGTTTCTTCTTCTTAGGGTATTGCGACGGTGAAAGTGGTTGTGGTACGGGCGTTGGATCTCATGGGCGCCAAACATTTCGGGTTTACAATAAATTCTTTCGGAACATTTATTTTATGCAACACCGTGAGAAATTCTCGCCACCTTGCCAGTTCACTGGTCTTCTTGTTCTGACCAGATCATTGACTAAATCCACAATATTGGATTCAAGGAGAGGCGTATCTTGAATACTCACTTCTCCGTTTGAGTCCCAAGAGATGCCGCCTCGGGATTTAATATGTTCTAGTAAAGTTCAGCTTATTACGTGCCTGTGCTGGTACAGTATTAAGTACAGATGGGATGGGAAGTACAGACACTTCAGGGGGGGTGGTGGCGGCGGTTTCAGTTGGCGGAGGGTGTTGACTAAAGTGTAGATAGCGCTGTAGCACTTGTTGGTACAAAGCCCATTTAGACATGTCGTCAAGTTTTGAAGCGAGGTTTTTTCCATTTCCTTGTCAACTCGGAGACCACTAGATTTGTTGCCGAAGCAATTTGTTGGTGGTGTTGCTCGTAACGGTGTAATGTTTCCGGGGACACCAATATCATCTTTTTCGTGTGTTCCATTATTTACTTGTTGAATAAGGAAGCGAGGACCCCACTAATTAGAGGAGCTAAAAGTAAGGGAAAAACGCTCCTCCTTTCTGAACGAGTAGTCGTCTCTTCTTCTTATAGCACTCTCCTCGTTTTACCAGCTTGCGCAACACCTGCTTGTGAACACGTAACTTTGTCTTCTGCGTATTTTTAAATGGCTCCCGCCGTTTTAAAGTGTTGTAGGCACACTCGCAAACAGAGTCAATCAGTTTATTGTCATCAGTTTTCTGTAAAGCGACACGTTACTGTGGTTTATGCGATACATCACACGTAGCAGAGGGGCTTGCTTCAGCACTTTGGGATCTATGGTTATGAAATGATCTGCGATTGGAAAGTGTCGGTGTTTTTATAGCTTTTGTGTGGTAGGTACACGCAGCACCCAACATTTGTGAGGGTTCTATATCAGAACCATTCTGGTGTACCTTGTTTGAAATCTAACAATATATAGCCGTGAGGCGTACTTGTACCATCAGTGTAAGCCTCTTGTAAAACACGGTGATTTTCAGAACATACTTACCGTTCAAAGTGTTGAATCTGAGCTTTATCCCTGGGATTTTTAAATAAACACGATATAATGTGCGTTTAAGGAAATGTCTTTATGGCCCTTGCCCTGATGGAATATATTTTGTGAAAGGTACATAATGCTAATATTTTGATGTTGGCATCCTTTGGTGAAACGATCTACGACCACTTCGTTGGCTTCACGCATCAGGTCGTCCAGGATAATCAGCTGTGGAGAGTCGCTACAGTTGTAATCTTTTTCTGGCAAACCCTTACAGAATATGATGCGGGGACTTGTCCCGTCTTGTTAAAATCACGGTTGCCATAAATCATAATACCATGTGATTTTATCAAATATAACGTCACACATTGTGTCCAGGTGACGGATAAAGTCTGCTACAAAATGTGAGTTTCCACAGCCGGAAGGGTCGCTTATGATGGCTGAAAATGGATGTTTCAACTTGTCTATTACGTTTGAGACTGAGCTTATAAGCTATATGAACTTGTCTTTATAGGAGAGGAGGTAGGTGTGGGTGTAGACGTTAAAACACAAACATAACCATTTTTACAATATTTATTTACAAGCAAAACAAAGTATAAACATCGTGTAAAGTATACTGTGAATACTTACAATATATATATTTATTTTCATAAACATAACTGGTTTTTTACAATATTTATTTACACACAGTGAAAAGTATACTGTGAATATTTACAAAATAGGGGGAATAGTGGCCTCGGTACTAAATATGATAAATATATTTGAATAGATTTAAAATAAAAATATATACAATCAGTTTATTATATTTGACTAAAAGAAAAAAAAAATACAATCTGTTTATTAGATTTGAAATAAATATATACAAACAGTTGACTAGAATTAAAATATATTCAAACAACTAATTGACTTTAAAAAAATCAGGTAGGTGGAAGACTGCACTGGCAAATAAAAAAATATAAAAATGTAACCCGGGTGCATAAAAAAACATAAAAAATATGCTTGTTTTCATGTAGACAAATATGAAATAAAATTCAAATCTTTGAAAAATGATATGTCAGTGGAAATATCTAGAGTGAAAAAAAATATGATTATTCAGCCCGTCTAAATGATCACCTTTTATTCGTGGCGAGCGCGTTTACAAGGACTCTGATACCCAAACGGCAACTTATTAAACCGCGTAACATACAGTCGCAAGACCTGTTCTTACAATTTTGTGCTGTATCTGTATGTTTCTTTCCACCACCAGTTCTGTGACCATCGCTTTCAAAACTTCAAAATTAACATCGTTCCGGTTGCCATAGTTTATTGTGATCCCGTGAACCTTGCACACCGTTTTTGTTTTGGAAGGATCGCCACCAAACAAACTCGATACGCGTAATTCTTGGGATCGCCAGATACAAAGGCGCTAATATAGCTTCCCGGACCGTAATCCTGAAGTTCATTAGTGAGGTCACCTAAAATGTCTACGATTGGTGGACTCCAATCGCCGGGGCGTTCGGTGAATAGAACGCTATCTGTATCATGATAAAAACGCGGTCCCCCAATTGTTCAAGGATGCTGTATAGGTGCAACCTAGCCATAGCAGTCGTGTAGCACACCACCGCCACCCTCGTGTTAGGGTTACGGCGCAACGCGTCACGCGCATCCTTGTAATTGAGGAACATAACCTCATAATTTACATCAATGACGCTGTCCACGGTGATGTACGGATCCGTGAGGTAATTGTGGACCCTGATAGTCGTTGACAACGGCAACGTGTGGTGAATTGTTCTTTGCCTAAACTTTCCCCATAGTGAATTTAAAAAAAGTTTAGCCAGAGTGCGGAGACCAGGGTTTTTACAAACAAAGCCGAAATCAAGTTTTCCTCTTCCCTTTCCTCATAATTCATAATTTTGAATGTAAGCTAATTTTTCCTCTTGTGAGGTACACCACTCTGGCCATCCACTGGCTTTTTGTTTAATTTTCAAAAAAGTATCAATGTACTCGTAAAACAGGCTGCCAGAACGTGTCTGACGGTCGTAAACAGATACATTGTACTCCCATACTTCGTGTACTGCTTCAACGGTGTAGCCTTTCTCAACGGCTTTCTGGATCTCGTCAATCATCCAGACGCCTGTCAACCAGCGATCTTTTTTGTCGTTGTGCTGACACGCGCCTTGGTTTTTCTCCTCCCCGCATTTCCTGCACAAAATGAACATTAGTTTGTCGTGCATCCATGTAGGCAATAGGGGCAGGAATAAATCTCGCGGAGGCGTCACTGTAACTTTGGATATGCCTTCTACTTGATCTATAGACGGACAATTTGGTTCCAAGTGAATTTTGGGCTGGCCGACTGGATATTATTTGTACTCGCAAACGTATGGATACAACGAACACACATCCAAGTACTTGATCTTCTCTCCACAAGAAAGGTCTGCTTCGTGGAAGAGCTTGATACAATTTGTACGTCCGCCAAAGAATGCATTCCTAGGGCTGAGAGGCTCCTTAGTATACACCTCGTGCCGTAGTACAAATTGCTGCAAGTCCTTGTCTGTGCGTTTCATCGCATTAAACATACACTTCCACATCTCTACGACCGTGTAGACGGCATTCTTATACTTTTCCAAACAAGCCATGGTCGCTTCATAACGCGTCTCCATGTTCTCGCGGGGACTATTTTTGACGGGGTGTCCTGTCAGGGTAACAGAGAGGGCACCCGTGCCAATAACAGCCCCAGAAATGGAAGATGGTGGTGGTATCTCCAGCTTCAACAACGCCGTCTTTACGACGCCCTAACACATATTCCTCACGGCCGTTACCCGCATGAAGAATAGAGACACCACGCTGATGGCCTCCCAGAAGAGCCATTGTACAGCGACGTGCGACTGTTAGTCTGGGCACCGATAGCCACCGTTAGGATAATACCGATAGTATTCTCCTTAAGATGACTTCGGCGGTAAACCAACATGGCCACTCCAGCTATCGTACACGCCTCTCTGAAAGGGTCCACCTTTGCTTTCTCCATGAGCATCTCTCTAAACTTCAGGCAGGCCTTCCGTAGGATCTCTACATCTTTCACACAATACAGTTCCAAATCGAGGTTAAAATCAAAGACATAATTTTCTTTGACCAAGGCGTCATACCACTTCTCAAAGTGCTCCTTTCCCTCAACTGACATCTCGCCGATGCCTTAGTCCTGTTTTGGCAGCAGGGGACCCCTATATCCTGCGTTTTCTTTTTTATTGAAAAAATGGGGGAAATGTCCCTTGGCCAAAGTTTTGGGCAATTTGGACAGGACATCGGGAGAAAGTTCAGCGAATCAATAAAGTGGAGCGGACCGTAACGCATGGACATGATTTTCCCATCGTTTATTATAAGTTCTGGAGTCCATTTTTTAACCTCCATCATCTACTTTAAAATAAAATTCCCATCATAGGATTTGCGTTATGGCCGAGGAGGGTGATATCCTTAAATTTTGAAGCTTTAATTTGTTCTATAAATCAAAAAAATTGGGCCATTGTGGTATCACCCTTGAATATGCGAGTCCTATCGCCCCCACAGTCGGTGCAATGATAGTCATTTGCATCTATATGTACGCAAATCTTACAACACGATTGCACGACACAGAGGTTAGGTTCGTGCAAATACGTGCCGGCCGCACCTTGAAGAATTGTTTCTTGTCTGCATTCAAAATCATAGAATACAAACATGAAATTACTCTTTTCCAATGCCGGCTTTGATGGGGCCTGCTTCATATAACAGAAATGATCAAAAGGACGATGGGTCTCGCATACCCTACAAAAAGTCTCATAACACCTATGTGAAAATTTGATCTTTACAAACTGAAAAATTGCCCGCATACCTCGCAAACCTTTTTGACATCACAGACCGATCTGTGACCTCTGCAAAAACCAGGACGTTTATGGTTATCAAAGCATGTCTGATTTGTGAACCAACGCCCGCAGTCTTTACAGAGCACAGATCGGCCTCCACTACAAGCCACTTTAGCGTTGCACTTTTTGCACGCGGATTCACACTTGTGCGCATTCTTATTACTGAATGGCACACGGCACTCACGGCAAAAGTACGAGCACTTAAATGCGGCTGTCAAGGATGTTAGACCTCAATATGGTTTTGCTTGTCGTCGTGAAAATAGCCTTAAAGGAATGGTTGGAGGGAGTAGGCCCCTCATATAGGACCTGTCTCCCTCTACGTTCCCGAAACACCGTGATTTTGTATTCGGAGAGGTATGCTTGAAATTGTTTCAGTTCAGTGAGCCCCCCACCTTTCAAAAGATTCACATGGGCATCACGGCATAGTTCTTCTGCTTTGAGTTTTTGAATATTACGACCCATTTTTATTTGTCTAAAGGTGTTCATGTCCATACATCCTGGTTCTATTTTATTGTCACATATAGCTTTGACGACAACCAATGCACGGGCTAGGCAAAGTGTGTCGCGTTTTGAATCATAATGATCCCTTTGTTTTTACGACTGTATGTGCTAGCGGGAGAAAGTTTATCACAATATCGTGCACTCTGGAGAGGCTCCTTAAAGTGACAGAGTTTATCGTACAATGGTGCTGTACTCAAAAACAAAGTATTACTCTGCAACACGCGGCTTACGTTATCAATCACTGCTCTAGCGTTTAGCTGGTCTGTTCGCCTAAATGAGACATACACAGGGCTCAACGTAGAGTCAGTGCTACTCAAAAGTAAGCCTACGTGATCATCGGCGCTAACGCTGTGGTCCTGAAGCCGATGGAGCAAATTAGTAATTTGTTCTTCAAGCCAGCTTAATGCGTCACGATCGCTTGCCGGAGCACCAAGTTTTACTTCAATTTCTCTACCAGTATAAAAGAAACGCCTCAATTGTTTAATCGCTCCTCAACGATACGGATAGGGATGCCATTTTGCAATGTTCCACCTATCTGACTTACCGAGCCACCAATTCCTGGTTGTGGGGCAACGATGGTCCCGCAGTAGGCACCTCCACGCTCCCTGTCTTCCGCACCACAGCTGGGGCTCGAACCCCGTCTCCCTGGCGCTGGGGTGATGTGGCTACGACGGGTTGGAGGGGTCCCACAGCTGCCAGTGGTGGTGTTGTGGGGGTCGTCCCGCCATTTTCCGGCCTCCATTTCAACTATAATATATATCAAAGCTATCATTGTTATAAACATACGCGTTTTTTCTTTAAAATTTATAATACTTTTGTTATTAATATAATATGTTACAAAAGTGCTTTAGCTGAAACTGCCATTTACAGAAGTGAGGCAGCATTTGCGTGGAGGGAGAGTGAAAAAATTCCTCTAAATTACCCTGGTAAGTTTCGAACTTCAAACTCATAACTTTAATACTTTTGGTATTAATATAATATGTCACATAATTGCTTTAGCTGAAACCCACATTCACAGAAGGGAACCCGCATATGCACGGAGGGAGATTGAAAAAAATGCCTCTGGTTTACCCTTGTAAGATTCGAACTTCAAACTCATATCTCTTATACCTTTGGTATTAATATAATATAATTGCTTTAACTGAAACCCGCATTTGCATGGAGGGAGAGTGATAAAAAAAATGCCTCTAGTTTACCCGGGTAAGATTCGAACCTCAAACTCATCTCTTTAATAAAATATGTCACATAATTGCTTTGGCTGAAACCAACATTCACAGAAGGGAACCCGCATTTGCACGGAGGGAGAGGAAAAAATGCCTCTAGTTTATTCCTAGTAAGATTCGAACCACAAATTCATCTCTTTAATATAATATTTCACATAATTGCTTTAGCTGAAACCCACATTTGCCGATTTGCATGGAGGGAGAGTGATAAAAAATGCCTCTAGTTTACCTGGTAAGATTTGAACCTCAAACTCATCTCTTAATATAATATGTCACATAATTGCTTTAGCTGAAACCCACATTTGCACTAAGGGAGAGTGAAAAAAAAGGCCTCTAGTTTACCCTGGTAAGATTCTAACCTCAAACTCATCTCTTTAATACTTTTGGTATTAAAATTTTCCCCTAAACAATTGCTTTAGCTGAAACCAACATTCACAAAACTCATCGTGCCATCGTGATATAGGTAGCCCTAAGTGTTTAGTCATAATATATATTTGTTTTAAGTGAAATTTATTTCGGTAATTTATGTTTATATTATTAAAACAAGTCATTTTCATGTACAATAATTATTTTATGGAGCGAGTTTACGTCTTAAGATATTTTTCATTTGAATTTGTTCAGCTACTTACATTGGTAATTAATGTGTCGATTTATTGAACAAAAAGCCTCAGATTTTATTTTCGACCCTGAAAAATAAATTAGTAAAAATATATATTTGATCATATTAGGGTCTTATCTTCTCGTAATGAATTGATAGCATGGATACCGGGTGTTGTTTCTGAGGCCTGCATAATGAGCGGATAGACAACCTGTGACACAACACAAATTATGGTAGCCTAACCTCAGGTGCAACATTCATTTGATGCGAATGATTAGTCAAATTTGACTTTATAACGGCGACCTTTAAACTGAGTGATGACTAAGAAAATGTGTTCAACCCGTTTCAAAAAACATTTGTTTGGTTATCATAAGCTACTAGCTGCCGCCTATATTTGATTAATTGAAAGAAGTATCTAGATTCAGCTGTATGCCCAACACATATTTATTACAAGAAGGATAAACTCTCATTTTCAGCCCCTGTTTTGATTCGAACCAGTGTCCCTTGGCACTGCATACATATAGGTTTTGTCTCTCTCTCTTTAAATTGGGTAATATTCCAATGGATTTGTTTAATCTTGCTGAAACGTGAATTTAATAAATGTCTAAAGTGACGATTATAATTTTCTGCCATTGTACAGGAAATGACCCGGGACCATGAGTTTACTATTCAGACACGCTAACATAGACATTAAAATTTTGCTTGAATATTTGGTCGATCACATTGTAAATCGACAATTAAAATTTTCTGTCTTTGAATGGGAAATGAACCAAGGAACATGTACAAAATACCAGTCAGGGCAGTTATTTTAAAAACTAAAGCAATATTTTCGCTTATGCCCTGGAATTGAACCAGGGACTCCCCCAATGACTCAGGGTTTTTTAAAGTGTATAAATCGTAAAGGTACTATACACTAAACGAGCTAGTACAATCTCCCAGCTGTCAAAAGGGTTCGATCTCATGACGAAATAACGGTGTTTGCGAGAGCGAGAGATAGTTAGTATATTTTCAAACTAGTGGCTACATGTAGCATGTACTTACATAGCAGCTGGTCGAGGGCGCCCAAATCTGCCCAAACAGACGGGGTGCAGACGATAGAGCCACCAGCGAGAGGATACAGGGAGGCTCGATGCCGCCCCTCGGGAACTGCAGAGGGCTTGCGTGCAGTGGCGCCTCGGGGGGGGGGGGGGTCGATGTTGGCACCCCCGTACCCATGTCACCCGGAAGACCCTCATCCAGGAAAAATGGATCCCAGTAGTCTGAAATTAAATAAATACATATTAATTAACCTTTACAGTGAATAAAACACTGGAGAGTTTATCGTAGGCAGCTAATTAATTAATTACCCATGGACCCACCAGCATCCGCAACACAAATCCCATTTTCCGTAAACAGAAGTAGTCTGGTCCAGACTATCAGGATCCTCGGTTGTACGCCTGCGGCAATCATTGGGGGCTCGTCAACTAACAAAAAAAATAACACCAATGTACGCCACAGATGTATTAAGCAAAAAAACCCATTGAAATATACTAAACTATTTAAAATAACATACCTGATTGTATATAGTTTTCTAGCGACTCGAAGCTCATCTTAGTGTTTACTTTAGTCGATTACAAATTAAAATGACCGATTGTGATGATTTGAGCTGTATTTATAACCATTTCAATGAGTTTTCCGACCTAAATAAAATAAGGGTCTCGGCGCCTGCGTAGAGACTGTTATTTCGTCAGTCGGCTCCTACCCAGCGACTCGGATGGATGTGGCTGTTCTGTTCCGTCAACAGTTAGTAAACATTTAGTTACTAGGTGTAAGTTATTAGTAACTAGCTTTTACCCATCGCTGCTTCGCCCGAAATAATTGATGACATCTTTTCATTTTTAACTAAACTGTTTTGGTGCTAAGTCAAACTTTATTTATTATTTTCAAATATCTATGCGTTTTTTTCTCAGTTCTAGCTGTAAATAATTTTGCCGTATTTTAATTCTCACTTTTAAATATTTCGTAATAAAAGAAATATATACTATTTAAGTTATCAATTATAATTTTTTAAATTTTTAACTTCATAATTAGTAAGATAATTAAATAAATTAAATTTTAAAATTTTGAACTACATAGCTAAAATCACATCATATTTACTATTTATTAGTATGAAACTACGTCACACTGATTACTATTTACTTTAATCACAAAATATCAAATCACAAATTCTTAAATAACATCGTTTCAATCACATTATAATAATATATTTATTTTTATTTAAAATCAAAGGTTAAGTATAATCCTATATGTTATTCCAGGAAATACTTTACCAACGTAGAAAGTTTCATTCGAATCCGTTCAGCAGTTTTGGCGTGATTGAATAACAAAACACAAACTTTCGCATTTATAATATTATATATAATTTAATATTTCAAGTAAATATGTAGTTCATGTGTTGATATAATAGGCGCGTTTAGAGAGTGTATGCTATCTTGATAAATAAATACTCTAGTAAATAAAATGTTGTTTTTAAAGCGCCTACTAGTAGTAATGCTCCTTGCAAAAGCATTAGTGAAAACACCGAGCCACTTTTATTTTGTATACTAGCTTGTATAGATGGGCCTTTAAAACAAAAAGTATTTTGCTTCTAAAATTGATAACATGCTACTATTTTAATAATATTATTCTATAAGTATAGATGATATAATTATACCACATGTGAATGTTGCAGACTTGACGTATGAATAGACCTACGAGTTATTCTAGTATTTCAAAATTAAATTAATTAATAGGCGTTTTTAAAATATATATATTTTTTTCTTACTAAACTTGTAACAACTCCGAACCGCTTTTATTTTGCATTCAATAAACACACAATTTTACTCTTTTTATATTTCAGTTACCAAAACTTTCATTTTTTCCGCGATTTCAAAACAAAATTAAGTTAATTAATACGCGTTTTTAAAATTCTTTCTAAATAATATTATAATTAATTTTTTCATACTAAACTTGTAGAGCCATTTAGTATTATTATCTAGTTTTACACGTACTTCAATGAAAACACATTTTTGGTTAACTTTCCCCCCTAGTTATTTACAAAGTGTTTGTGACGGCATTCAAGGAAGAACGGCAATAAAATAGCACGTTGGGTGAAGTTTTTTGACAGCACTCTGCCATTGTTGTACTTTATGGAGCGGGAAGCGACTTCCTTCGTTCATACAGGCTCTGTGGGGGTGACAGAGATTCATGTGTCCCCTATTTGCGGGATGGGGCAATTATCAGAATTTTCGCATCACCGTTCAGCTCTGTGGGGTGGGGGCCCGAATTCCGGAAGTGAAAGCTGGGGGGAAAGGGGTGAGCACACCTGACTTTGCTAGAAAACAGCTCGTGAGGTCACGATCTATTCTTGTCTCAACTTGTCTTGACGACCCACCATGGCACCCCGATGACCGCAATATCTATTCTTGTCTCCACTCGTATTGACAACCCGCCAACCTGGGGCCTGGAGGGGGGAAGTGAAAGCTGTGGGAAAGGGGTGAGCACAGCTGACGCTTGCTAGAAAACGGTTCATGAGGGAGAATTCCTAAAGTGAATGCCCCCTCCGTACACACCAGACAGCCAACTAAGCAAGAATCAACATGTACGTGGTTTGCAGATTGTAGGGGGTGGTGCTGGAGGGGGGAAAACCAACAGCGGGGTGAAGGAGAATTCCTAAGTTAAAACGGCATTACACAACTGAAGCTTGATAGAAAAGGGTCTCAGCACCTCACCAACACGACAGCCATGAATAAAAACTCCGACACCCCCACCATCCTACCAATTAATGCTGAAGTTTGATAGAGAAGGGTCTCAGCACCTCCAGCCATGGCGCGAGGTTCGTACAACGCCTTAATCGATTAATAAAAAAACTCCAACACCTACCAATTAAGCAAGAACCAACACGTCCGCCGTGAATAAAAAAACTCCAACACTTTTACCAATTAATTAACAATAATTATTCAGCAAAAACCAACATGTACGTGTTGGACGGCTGGAGGGGAGGGGAGGAGGGCCAGTAGGAGTGGAAAAGTAGGTCAGGGCTGGGGAAGGAAGGGCGGGAAATAACAGCCAATCAGAGAGCGAGGAGGCGTGGCCACGTGACCAAATCCAGCCTATCAGGAGGTGTTGCCATACGCCATACTGGCTACTAACAAGTTTAAAATCCAAAA